>SNQJ01S0139770.1:0-12118 GCA_010110895.2 Picea sitchensis | reverse complement strand
AAAAAAAAAAAAATAATGAAATTTCATAAATTTAGTTGTTGTAGTCATAAGTTGTTACTGTATTTAACATTTACCTACTGAGGCACAGCAGGTGCCTTTCCACGGTCACCCTGGACAGATGTAGCTGGTGATTTTTGACCACAGTCACCCTGGACAGAAGTTGACACAATAAATCAATCAACAAAAGTTATGAAATTCACCTGTAACATTAAAAAAATGAAATATTGCAATAATATCAGAAATTTTTTTATGAAATTTCAGAAATTTAGTTGGTGTAGTCATAATTTGTTACTGTATTTAACATTTAGTTGTTGAGGCACAATGGGTTCCTTTCAACGATCACCCTGGACAGATGTAGCCTATGATATCTCACGGTCACCCTGGATAGATGTAGCCTGTGATATCTCACGGTCACCCTGGATAGATGTAGCATGTGATATCTCATGGTCACCCTGTATAGATGTTGACACAATAAATTAATCAAAAAAGAGTTATGAAAGTAATTGTAACATTAAAAAAATGAAATATTGCAGTAGTATCAGAAAATAAATAATGAAAAATGAAATATATGCAGTAAAAAATTGAAATATTGCAGCGATAAATTATAAAAATGATTGATCATAGGTTGATTTGAATGGTATGTAAGATATTTACCCCCATAGCCGCACCCCCTCCATCTATTCGATTTAAGTTGTAATTGATTAACAACTCTTCACTTGGAACTATTTTTTTTGTTGCACAGACAAATATACGATTTCCTTCGCGTCCCTCAAATATCCAATTCGGTTTCTTAGTTGTTTCCACTGATCGTTCAAGATACTGAGTCGGATTGACTATTCGCGTCCTTGTGGGTACCCAAAATTACTATACACAGGCCCCTTTTCTCCTTAGTGACCATGGGCTATCACCGTGGATTAATCCATTCGCGATTTCAGGGATATCCTGATCTCTGGCTTCGAAACTTTCTGAAATGTTCCCCTCCAAACTCTGGACCTCATTACGCGTGTCTTCTTGGATTTTAACAGCCCCACTATATTCTGGGTTTCGTGACTTCGCGAAAATCCTACTCACCTCACACACAAACCTCCAGACTTCTGACTTTCGAACCTCCTAATCTACTGCCACATGCCTTCTCTACAGGCAACGGTTGAGATTTCTTCGCGAGTCTGCAACTCTCCTCTTACAACACATCCAAACTTCCCAAACCACTAAGTTCCAAAACAACTTACAGCCAACCTCTATGTAGCTCTCCCAGATCTGACGATCTGGAATAATTCACCTCCCTCCAGAACGAGTCTTGTTCGTGGATTTTGTGAAACCTTAAGGATTCTCCTCCTTGAATATTTCTCATCACTCTCCCTCCTGATCTTGTCTTCCTTGACTTTTTTCATTTCTCCTAATTCTTTCTTCGACACTTAGTTGAAATATCGACCTGTGCACACCTTGCAACAGGTTCTCTTCCACATTCAACTTTTTTTTGTGGATGATTTCGCACTCATGTGAATGTTCCTCTACCACTTCTTTGCAACTAAAGTCACACTAATCCTTCTGAGCTTATGAGTCTGAGACTCTATCGCGTGCTCCTTGCAGACACTCTTCCTTACAACTTGACCACTGAAGGATGACCTTGCACTCCTTGCAACAATCCTTTTACACTTGATTGTTCCTCGTGAAAAATATGACTTTGAGCTTAATTCCTCCTATGCGCAAACTTAAACTATTCCAACTGAACCTCCGAGTCAAAACAGACTCTCTCATGCACTCCTTGTGGATGCATATGCACTCTTTGCATACATAAAACTTCACGCTACCTCTTCTCAGCTTTGAGTCAAAACAGACACAGTCACACACACCTTGCGGACACTATGCACACCTTGCACTCACTCATTGAAGAGAAATAATTGAAACTTATTCAATCTTCACAGTGAATCATACATTCAACCATGTAAATGAAATCATAAACCACAAGAACCATAAATAATAGAGAATTTCAAATAAGCAAAAAGTCTACCATTCATTCATCTAGATACACACAACAACAACTTACATTTTGGACAATACTCCTTCATTATATTCATTCAACAATCATATACATGGGTTCATCAATTCATCAACTATCATCTATTAGAAACTCATTTAAAACTAGAGAGATAATAAAAAATTCCAATGGAAATCTACACAATGGATTCAACAGCCTCCTCTCAAAAACATTACAAAGATTTATACAAGAGGGGTTCTTCGGCCCTTTTCCTCCAACTACTCTAGGCTATCCTATCGAAATAAAATCTTTCAACTATTAAATATTTATTACAAAAAATATTTGAGTCAGACAGATAAGAGAGAAAGCTCCAGATATGTATGCAATCTTCAACATTAAAGCAAAATACATTCCCTCCTCGATCTTATGCAATAGCTCAACCTCCAAGCATTAAATATGTTCATAAATCGAAATATTTTTCAGATATTATATTAATACGCCAACTTTGGAATTCAAAATATTTCAAAATACACGTTAGTGCACCCAACTGTCCTCCACACACGCTTTGTTGGCGATGCTCCTGCATCATACTCCTTTGGCTGAAAAATTCATGGACTCATGTCCATGAGCTCCTACACCGACCTTCCATGTTTCTGGATATCTTCTTTTCTTACTCAACTGACATCCTCTATCGAGTGTCCTTTCCACTTTACCAAATACTCAAAATACGTCTTCCTTCAGGTCTTCTTGCCAATCCGTCTATCCACAATCTTCTCTATCTATGGCTTCTCTGCTACAAGGATCTATTTTTCCCATTGAATATTCTCTTGATCTTCTGACCCTTCAGCTCCATCTTCCCTGTAAGGATACAGATCTATAATATTGAATATGGGTGATATTCCCACATCCTCTGGAAGCTCTATTTCATAAGCATTCTCACCAAATCTTCTCAGGAGTTTGCACGGTCCTATCTTCTTCAGCTTCATCTTGTTGTATGTTCCCCTTGGAAACCACTCCTTCTTTAGATGTGATAGAACTTGATCTCCAACTTCAAATTGAATTCGCATCCTATGATGATCAACTCTTCGCTTATACTCATTGCTTCTGTTCTGCAATTGTTGCTTAATCTGATCATGGAGTTTCTACATTTCTATAGCGAAGTCTTCGACTCCAGTGATCTTAAACTCGTTCTTCTCCAGGTCTCTTAACTCTGACACTCCCCTCAGATCCATTCCATACATTATATAAAATGGACTCTTCACAGTCCTTCTATTCGCTGAGTCATTGTATGTGAACTCCGCTTGTGCTAGAATATGATCCCACTGACTATGGTGTTCATTGACGAAACTCCTCAGCAAATCTCCTAAACTTTGATTCACCACTTCATTTTGTCCATTTGTTTGTGGGTGAGTCCCTAGCTTCTTCAACAATGTTCTCTAAAAATGACCAACAAATTTGGTGTTCCTGTCTGAAACAAGACTCCTAGGCAATCCATGGAGTCTCACAATCTCTTTGAAAAACAAATTTGCAACGTACGTTGCATCACTAGTCTGCTGGCATGGGATAAAGTGTACCATCTTCGAAAATATGTCAACTACCACAAATATGGAATCACCTCCTCTTTGTTTCCTTGGAAATCCCAACACAAAATCCATGCTTATTACATCCCAAGGTCTCTCTGGAATAGTCAATGGTTGATAAAACCCAATGTTTTGTTTCTTCCCCTTTGCATACTGACAAATATTATATATGTTCATGAACTTCTTTACTTATGCCCTCATACCTGTCCAATAATATGAACCATTCAATTGAGAAAATATTTTTTCATGGCTGAAATGTTCGACTAGACCTCCACTATGCTTTTCCTTCAACAGATTTTCCCTCATCGAGCATTTTGGTATGCATAGTTGGAAACCTTTGAACAACAATCCATCTTGAATCTAATATTCATCCCATTGGATTCTGTCTCTGATCACAATATTTGTGCATGATTCATATGCTTCTTTGAAATTTGGGTCATCACAATACATATCCTTAAGGTGTTCAAACCCCAAGGTCTTGACCTAAAATTCCTGCAAAATCAAACTTCTCCTGCTCAATGCATCAACAACCTTGTTAGCATTACCAGAAATATGTTTAATAACAAAAGTGAAATTTTTCATAAACTCTATCCACTTAGCATGTCTCTGGTTTAATTTCTCATGTCTCGTTATGAATTGTAAAGCTTGATTATCGTTATACAAAAAAAACTCCTTTGGTACAAGATAGTGCCTCCATTTATACAAGGCTTGAATTATGGCATAGATCTCTTTGTCATATGTGGAGTACTTCTTCTTCTTATCATTCATCTTCTCGCTGAAATATGGAACAGGTCTATTATATTGGCTCAATACTGCTCCAATTGCAACTCCACTTGCATCACATCTTACTTGAAATGTCTTCTCGAAATCCAGTAAAACCAGAATCAATCATTCTATTATCTTCTCCTTCAATATGTTGAAGCTCTTTTCATCCTCTTCTATCCATTTGAAAGACTTGTGTCTTTTCTTCACTGCATCCATCATTTGATCACTAATCCTGCTAAAATATCTAATGAACTTCCAATATAAACTTGTTAATCCATGGAAGCTTCTCACCTTGAAGATATTCCTTGGTGACAACCATTCTCTGATTTCTTTTACCTTTTCGAGATCCATCTTCAATTCATTCGAAGAAATCACAAAACCCAAATATATGAGTTTTGTTTTCATGAGAGAGGACTTTTTCAAATTAATCAACAGATTCTCTTGCTGCAACCTCCTCATCACCAATGTCAAATGTCAAATTTCCAAATATACAATCACAAACTTGCCAATGAAATCTTTCAACACTTCATTCATCAGCCTCATAAAAGTACTCAGGGAATTTGTCAAGCCAAACGACATAACAAGTCATTCATACAATCCCTCATTTGTCTTGGATTTTGTTTTCCACTCATCAGCGTCTCTCATCCTTATCTAGTGATATCCACTTTTCAAATCTATCTTTGAAAAATAGTTTTCTCCACTCAAACAATCCATCAAGTCATCCATCCTTGGCAATGGAAATATGTATCTGATGGTGATCCTATTTATGGCTCTTGAGTTTGTACACATTCTCCATCNGTGATATCCACTTTTCAAATCTATCTTTGAAAAATAGTTTTCTCCACTCAAACAATCCATCAAGTCATCCATCCTTGGCAATGGAAATATGTATCTGATGGTGATCCTATTTATGGCTCTTGAGTTTGTACACATTCTCCATCCTCCATCCTTCTTCGGACTTAATACAATTGGCACTGCACACAAACTCAAGCTTTCTCTAACCAATCCTTTGCCTAACAGATCCTGAACCTGTCTTTTCACCTCCTCATTCTCTTGAGGTGTGAATCTATATGCCACTTTATTCAGTAGGCTTTCTCCTGGTATCAAATCAATGTGATAGTTGATACTTCGAATAGGTGGCAATGAGCTCGGAAACTCATCCATTACAATGTCAGCAAAATTCTCTAATAGTTCCTGAACTTCCTCATGAAAATCCTCCATCGAAGTACTTGTAAGGATAACTTTCGGTTTCCTCACCACAACAAATGGCATATCTTGTTCCTTCTTGAATTCATTCAGGAGTTCATTCCCACTCATGAGAAGTATGCCCATGCTACCTTCATCCTTCACTTTCTTCTCCTCAATTGGCAACAACATATGTGTCCTACCATTCTTCTTCAAAGTGTAAGTATTTATTCTCCCATCATGGATGACATTCCTTTCATACTTCCATGGCCTTCCCAACAAAACATGACATACATCCATGGGAATCACATCACATAGAATTTCATCTCTATATCCTCCTATCTTAAATTCAACCAGGCATTGTTTAGTGACTGTTACATGGTGACCCTTATGCAACCATGAAAATTTGTACGTTGTTGGATGTGCAGTCATCTCCAACTCCAATTTCTCCACCATCTATGTGGACACTAAATTATCAGTGCTCCCACTGTGAATTATTACCTTGCAAACTCTGTCTTTAGTCTTGCAAGTTGTCCTAAGCAAATTGTTCCTCTGTTATGGATTTTCAATATCTAACTCTTTCTTTAGAAGAACCTTTTTCATCATCAAGGACTTCCCATCCTCTACACCTTCTTCCTCAACACCTCGCTTCTGCGCTTCTGAAATGTGAGCTTGTCCTCGTTCTTTCTTTCTCTCGGGGCATTCCCAAGACATGTGCCCTGCTTTTCCACATGCATAACATCTTACTTATCCTCCTATGCCTCTTCCTTTTCCTTAGGGAAAAGAGTTTCTACCACCACTCTGCCTTCCTTGGGAACTTCCTCCTCTCTTAGAGTGACTATGTGGCTTCTATGTCTCACTTTTGGGCTTCTGTGCCTTGTCATGGGCAACTCCCTTGCCTTTTTTTAAGCTTCTACCTATGTTTTGTTGACTCTGCTTCCTGGCCAACTTATCTTCTTCTTTTAGTGCAATCTGATACACATCCTCTGCTATTCTAATTGTCGCCATGTTGATTTCATCCTGGATTTCATATCTCAGGCCATTGATGTACCTGACAACTTTTTCTTTCTCTCTCTCTCTCTATCCAGCCCTGAGTTTCAATCTATAGAACTCCTCTGTGTACTCTTTCACAGTCATTCCCTTATGTCTCAGGTTCTACATCCTCCTGAAAATATTTATCTGGTAATCTTTGGGTATGAATTTATCTTTTAGTTTTGCTACCATCCTATCCCAAATCTTAATCTTTTGTTTGCCTTTGCTTCTCCTGTCAGCCTATAGTTAATCCCACCACAACATTGAATGTCCTTTTAACCTGGTGACAAAATGTCTCACCTTTTTCTCCTCCTCGACATCTTCATATTTGAAATACTTGTCCATTGCTCATATCCAATCAAGCAATTCTTCAGTGTCTAAATTACCTTCATACATTGGGACGTCGATCTTCGCTCTAGATCCCAACTTGACAACTGCTTTCAGCAAGCATTATTCTGCAACATCCTCGGCTATAACTTCTTCAAATTCCACTTCTTCATTTTTTGCATCACTGACGTCTCCAACATCAGGTTCTCTCCTTTGCGCTATTTCCATGGAATCTAGCCTTGCTCCAAGTTCTCGCATCTCCCTTTCCATAGCTCTATTTTCTATGGGTGGCTCTACACGTATTCTATGCAGCATTGTGTTGATGTATCTGATTACCACTCGTTGATATCAGTCTACTTCTCCTTCCAAAAAAATCAATTTTGTACTTCCTCTGATACCACTCTAGCGCAAACCCCTTCTCCCCTAAGGGATGATCGACCTCCCAGTCTTGGATCGTTCAAGATATTGAGTCATATCGACTCTTCAGGTCCCTACATGTACCCAAAATTACTATACACATTCCCCTTTTCTCCTAAGTGAATACGGGCTATGACCATGGATCAATCCCTTCGTGATTTTGGGGATATCTTGATCTCTAGCTTCGACACTTTCCGAAGTGTTCCCCTCCGAACTCTAGACCTCGTGCCACGTGTCTTCTTGGATTTTAACAACCCCACTATATTTTGGGTTTCACGACTTCGTGAAAATCCTACTCACCTCCTAATCCACTGCCATGTGCCTTCTCCGCAACCAATGCTTGAGATTTCTTCGTGACTTCGCAATTTCAAAACTCTCCTCTTACAACACCTCCAAACTTCTTGAACCACGAAGTGCTGAATCACCTTATGGACAACCTCCACGTAGTTCTCCCATATTTGACGATCTAGAATAATTCACCTCCCTTCAGGACGGATCTCGTTCGTGGATTTTGTGAAACCTTAAGGATTCTCCTCCTTGAATATTTCTCATTGCTCTCCCTCCTGAGCTTGTCTTCCTTAACTTTCTTCATTTCTCCTAACACTTTCTTCGACACTTAGTCAAAATATTGACCTATGAAAACCTTGCAGCAGGTTCTCTTCCACATTCAACTTCTTTTTGTGGATGATTTCACACTCTTGCAAATTCTCCTCTACCACTTCTCTGCGACTAAAGTCACACTACTACTCTTGAGCTTACAAGTCTGAGACTTTGTCGCATGCTCCTTGTGGACACTCTTCCTTCAATATTGACCATTGAAGGATGACCTTTCATTCTTTGTAACAGTCCTTTTAAACTCGATTGTTCCTCGTGAACAATACGACTCTAAGTGTAATTCCTCCTATACGCAAACTTCAACTATTCCAACTGAACCTCTAAGTCAAAACAGACTCGCTCACGCACTCCTTGTGGATGCATATGCACTCTCTTCATACATAAAGTTTCACACTGCCTCTTCTAATCTTCGAGTTGAAACAGACTAAGTCATGCACACCTTGCGGACACTATGCACACCTTGCACTCGCTCATTGAAGATAAACAATTGAAACTTATTCAATATTCACAGCGACTCATACATTCAACCATGTAAATGCATTCATAAACCATAAGAACCATAAACAACAGAGAATTTCAAATAAGAAAAAAGTCTACCATTCATTCATCTAGATAGACACAACAACAACATACATTTTGGACAATACTCCTCTATTATATTCATTCAACAGTCATATACATGGTTTTAGTAGTTCATCAACTATCAACAACTCATTTACAACTAGAGAGATAATAACAACTTCCAATGGAAATCTACACAATGGATTCAATAGCCTCCTCTCGAAAACATTACAAATCTTTATAAAAGAGGGGATCTTCGAGCCTTTTCCTCCAACTACTCTAGGCTATCCTATAGAAATAAAAGATTTCAACTACTTAATATTTATTACAATAAATATTTGAGTCAGACGTATAAGAGCGAAAGCTCCAGATCTGTAATGCAATCTTCAAACTTAAATCAAAATACATTCCCTCCTTGACCTTATGCGATGGCTCAGCCTCCAAGCATTAAACATGTTCATAAATCACAATATTTTTCAAATATTACATTAATACGCCAACTTTGGAATTCAAAATATTTCAAAATACATGTTAGTACACCCAGTTGTCCTCCACGCATGCTTTGTTGGTGATGCTCCTACATCACCATGAAAATATGTTTCTTAACAATTATAATAAAGGCCTTTGAGTTGGCATTCATCCATTTCTTCCCTAATAAATTTTTGTATCTTTAGTGGAGTGGAAGGAGGAGTGGGAGTGACTGGTTTAGGGTGAGGAACAAAGGAGGGATTTTAGGTTTGAGAAGAGACAACATGTTGTGTTTCCTTAGCTCTTTTAGTAGCTTCCACCCAACTCTGAGGCCGAGCCATGAAGACACGGGCATGAATCTCATCCTTGAGGCCACTGATAAAACATTCACGGAAAAAAGCATCAGGCATGCCCTTTGTATGGAAAGCCAATCACTAAAAAGCGACTATAAAGTCTTCCACTATGCCATATTGTTTCAACTTTGTTAAACGACCTAAATGGTTGGTGTCAGTGTCAAAGTATTCATAAATATCTGCCAAAAATTGTGTCCAAGCCACATACCCTTGGTGAGATTTTTTTCCCCATTTCCACGATTTCCAATGTTCTTGATCAAGATGGAGAACACCATATCAAAGTTTGGCCAACTCATCTATAATTCCATACAAAGAGAAATAATGTTCCATTTGAGTTACCTGGCTAGTGGGATCCAAGCCATCAAATTTTTTCACATCCACATGCGGAAGGCATAGGTCACGCTAAAAGTGATGTGGTTGAAAGGTTTGGGGATTAGAGGAAGTTTCACATTCAGAGTACAAAGATGACTCAGAGGAGGGAAGATCTGTAGGAATATTCAACTTGGTGTAGATCATGTTAGTGAAGAATGCAAGTTGGGTAGTGAGGTCATGTTTGATGGTTTCCATTTTGTCGTCTATGGAGGAATGCATATTTTTATTGATGATGGAAAAATTGGCACTGAGTTGCTTCACTTCATGTCGGGTCTCTGTGAAATTAGAGGACAAGGAATTGAAGAGAGATTCCAAGTCTTGGCTACAGGTGTGGGCCATGATGAAGAGGGAAAACCAAAAGGGACGAGTGGGACCACATAGAAAAGGGGTTATGGGTGAAGTGTATCATTACGATCAGGGCGATGAGGGGAATCCAATGGGGTAAGGCCCAAATAAGGGTGTTGGAAGGGGGTCGGGTCCACGAGAAAAACATTTGTTGAAAAATGATAGGTATGACTGTGATAAGGGAGAAGAAAGGAATCCAATGGGATAGGGCTCAAATAATGGTGCCAACAAGATCCAGAATTTTTTTTTTTTTTTTTTAAGTTCTGTGGAGTTATACTCCGATCTGAAGAATATTGCAGTGTTGAAATGCCCAAACTCTTAACCAGAAGAAATGTGTAGTAATTTCACAACCCAAATGCAGGAGGCACAGTTATATGGAAATAGAACTTGTATGTTTTGTTTTTGTTTCCATCCCAAGGGTTAGGGTATGTAGGGTGTCTACAGACAAGGGTTTTACCAGTGCTATAGCTCTCTGATATATGTGTGGGGTCTAACAGTAATACTTGACACAATATCTCAGGGAGCCAACTAAGGAGACTAGATCGTTCCCTTAGCCATACTACCCGACTACCTAGGTACTAGAGAGTATCTTCTCAAGTGTTGTTCTCGGTGGCACTATAGCAGTTAGGTGGCCGAATGGTTTATCTATGGAGGGCTTTAGGAGATCTAGGTCAATCTGTATACAAGTGATGTCTGATGCGCTACCACTTGAAGGGGTACCAATAGGGGTTACAAGGGTCGCCAACATATGTGCACTTAAGTACCACTTGTATTTCCTGCCTGTATGACTTCCCCATCATGGGTTTATGCACATAACGACAAATCTTTGTAGCTTTAAGACACCAGAATACGTCTCTACCCTGGAAAAAAAAAATAACCCACAATTTTCTATCGAGGAAAGTGCTCTGATACCACTTGTAGTATTCCATATATAAAAAAGTATGCAGGACAAAAATATTTTAGCTAGAAATGGCAGAACAACAATGATATAACTAGAACAATACCACAATAATACCATAATAACACCAGAAAGATCACCTTGATTAATGATAGCAATGTTCACTTGCCTCTTCAAGGGGGCAACCTCAAGCAGAGCAGAGATTTACTACAATAATATCCAAGACAAAACTTCCCATACCCTCTACTCCTATTTATATTAAATCTATCTATCCAAAACAACAATCTAGAGGAAGATCCTTCTAGAAGAAGAAGCTTCTATTATGTCTTCTTACATTTGACTTATTCTTCCTTATTGCTAAGCCTTGTTAATATTGGCCTTTATTACATGGAAATATATTATTCTACCTACGTGAGGGGTTAGGGAGGTTAGGTCCCTAACATATTTCCAAGTTGTAATTGAGGTAGTATTTAATTTCATGTATGGGATCAATACTCAATGTCATTAAAAAGTACATGACCTATTGTAGGTATCCTTAGCAATGATTGTTAGGTGTTTTATATGTACTAAAAAAGAAACTTAGAGTTGTAGAAAAATATATGCCAAATATAGAAGGTTGGTAGGAGTGTAGACTAACTAAGGAAAGCGGCTATCTAGGGCTAATCTACTCAATAAAACCTATCTAATGAACAAAGCCTACTAAACAAATTGAAACTAGGTGACCTAAGTACTTTTGGGCCAAGGACTGATGGATAGTTCCTAAGAAAGCGAATGAAAACTCTATGTAATGAAAACTAGTTCATGACAGTAAGAAAAGGTAAACTACTAAGCATACTAAGAAAATGATGAAAGCAAACTACTTTTAACTTGCCAACCTACATTCAATGAGCAACTACCCTATGAAAGAAAATAAATACGCAAGTAAGCAAAAGCACCTATCTAACCTATTAAAGCAAATAGACAAGCAAGCAAAAACACCTAACTAACCTATTAAAGAAAATAGACAAGCAAGCAAAAGAACCTAAATAACCTATTAAAGCAAATATACAAGCAAGCAAAAGCATAAAGCAAAAGACAAGTAAGCAAAGACTTTTCATTGAACAACTACCTAGCCTAAGAGGCAAGTGAACTAAATGCCTAATGTAAAACTATTTCTCTTGCGTGAAAGGAAATTTAAATGCTCAATGCAATACATGAAAGGAAATCTATTCTATTGAAAGCA
>SNQJ01S0139769.1:0-21344 GCA_010110895.2 Picea sitchensis | reverse complement strand
CCATCCAGATAGACGAGTACCTCTTTTTAATTTAACGAGCTTGAGGAGGGTAACACATGCTCGATATAACTCACCTTCGGTAAGTCCCTCTTCCTTTTCTTAATGAACTGGAAGAAGTAAGGGTTCGATCCCATATGGGCCTGTCGATGTTTGTTTAACCAATCCAAAGATAGAAAACTCGAAGGTTTTTCAAGATAATAGAGTCTGGAAAAACACTTAAAAGAGAACTCTCTCAGTTCCTTTTTTGTAAAGTAGTCTAATGATACCGAAAAAGAGATAAACTATTGCTCAATAGACATTTTCTTCAAATACTTTAATGAGCGTGAAGAGAACACGATCGCTCGACAATCTTTTCATGTTTAGAGAGTCTGAAAAGAACTTAAAGATGACTTCAATGTTGTCCTTTTTCGTAATGTTAGTCTCGCGAGACTGAAAAAGAGATAAATTATCACTCGAAAGATGCCCTTTCAAACCTTTTAATGAGTGGGAAAGGAAGTAAGATCACTCGACAATCTTTTCATGTTTAGAGAGTCTGAAAAGAGCTTAAAGGAGACTCCAGGGGGTTCCTTTTTCGTCTATCCATACAGGTCTGAAAAAGAGATAAAAGTTTACCCAGATGCATTCTGATGTATTTATGAGCACAAGAAAGAACAAAGACTAGCTCGGTATGCCCCCAGCTTGAAAAGCTAATGGCTTAACTCTAGAATGATAATCAAATGCTGGAGACATGCCCTGCAAGCTTCAATTCATTCAATAACTTTGAGGTTGTCACCAATTTCTTTACTGGATGAGAAAAAGGAGAAGGGTGGATGAAAAGAAGGTTCAAGAGAGGTGATTGTTTCATTTTTTAACGAGCTTGACACCGGAAAAGAACTAGGCTCAGGGTTCTGGTTTCGATCACCAGATTGCTGTTTCATTTTTTAACGAGCTTGATACAAAGAGGAAAACTATGCTCAAGGCCACTGTTTCATTTTTTAACGAGCTTACCACAGATAAGAGAAACTATGCTCGTGACTGCTTCTTGATCATGGCTTCCAAGAGGATAATGCTCTGGAAGGGTACCATGTCAAGGGACAAAACTCGGTCATGGCTTCCAAGAGATCTTCACTGGATGGAATATCATCATGCGGGAAGGAACACATGTCGAGGGTCACGATAGGGGTGAGGAGATCAGGCTCCAATAACCCTACCGAAGAAATCACCATGTCCACTACTGGATCCAAATCATCAGAAGTTGAAGGCACGGGAGATAGAAAATCGTCGTCAGGAGGGGAGATAGACTATATATCTGCCCGAATTTCTTCACGAGGGGGACGTAAAGAGGATTGGTGATGGTTATTATCCCAAGGTAACTTGTCAATGCGAAGAATTTCTGGAATAGATGCATCAGAAGGAAAAGTTGGGAAAATGTAGTCGATCTCAGATGATAAGGATGTGAACCGTGATTGCATCGAAGAAACATCAGGTGCCAATAGATGTTGGTCATATGACGAGGGAGAAGTGGATTGGATAGAAACGCATGATGTTTCGGCTGGACTAAGTGGCATGGTGTCACCTAGTGCATCGAATTCCAATGGACAAGATACAATCCAAGGGTCAGATGATTTCGAAGATTGATAAGCCGTAGTCGAAATCATATCGACGATGGCAATATGATGTGTAGTTGGTGGAATTGGTGTAGGGAAGGTACCCATGAGGCTAGAATCTTTTAGTAAGCCAACACCAAAACTTTCATATGTGATCTTGTGGTCTCCCAAGAAAGGAATATTGTTGGTAGCGGGAGCGCGAGCATCGGTCGTGCAGAAATCCAACTGATCAACAGTGATAATTTTGCTCCGATGAGGAAATTGGACACATCGAAAAACTAACGAGGCAACGACAGTCATAGCATAAAACCAACTTTTCCAAGTAACAAGTTGTAATCAAGGGGATCATCGACCACCTTGACATCAACTTTAACAATTTTGCAACCCAATTGGATGGGCAGGGACTGTAAAATCCCATGGGGATGAAAACGTCACCCATCGAAGGCGCGTAACATCGTTGGGGATTTGTTGAGTGATGGTGATCAAATCCTTCACTTCCCCTTGGGTATAAGGCTTTGAATACTTCCATTGCTAATGCCACCCAGAATTTGACCGGAGGGTCAAATATTTTTATTCCACCTGTGTATAATGTTGCTGCTGGTTTTGTTCCTACACCCGCCCAAGTTCTCTTTGAAGGACCGTACGTTCCTCCTCCACCTTCGCCTGGAGGAGCTGATAGTACTGGCTCTAGTAGCTCCAATCCAGTTGGAAGCACCAATCATTTTGTTGCTTCTTGTTTTCATATTCCTGTTGGAGGTCAACCTCAAGTTGGAGGTCAACCTCAACTTGGGGGGAAATATCAAGTTGGGGGGCAATCTCAAGTTGGAGGCCATAACCCAATTTATGGACAAAGTATACCTATGTTACAATATCAACTTTGGAATCTCCCTTTCCTAGGGAATTAACAACTGTCTGGGGGGGAACATCCTCAAGTTAATGCTTTTATACCCCCTAATTTCGGGCAACCGTATCCAGGTTCTATGAATCATACTCGGGGTCCAAATTTTCAGTCTAATGCTCCTTTCTAAGGAAGCTTCCCTAATCAACCAACTTTTGTTGGCTATATGGATAAAAACCCTCCACAACCAAATCTGTCAGGACTATCTAACTATTTGCAGACTGCTTATGGTCCTACTAGTATACCTGCGGGATTACCTCCTCAAAACTACCAGTTTCCTCAAGTGAATAGACAGTTGCCTTTTCTTGCTACTTTGGATTTACCAGATTTATCTAGGATTTTGAATGATCCTATTTTGCATTCTCCTTACTGGCCTGTCATCCCGACCAAATTACCATCTGACATTCCTAAGTTTGATGGTCGTCCTGGAGAAGACCCAAATAATCACGACATGACATTCCATCTTTGGTGTTCATCTAACTCATTGATGGATGATTCTATAAGATTACATCTTTTCCAACAAACTCTTATGGGTTTGGAAACTAAATGGTACATCGAGTTACCATGAGGTTTCTTTACTGACTTCAATACTCTAGCCATGGCCTTCTTAATGCATTACCAATTGTCAATATGTTACGAGGCAGGAACTAAAATTTTGAGTTGTTTTAAACAATCCTCTTCCACTCACAATTCTAATCATATTCATGAATGGAGGAGGAGAAGACACTTAATCAAAGTTCTGCTTCCTGACCAACTATTGGACGAGTGGTTTACTAAATCACTTATTGGTCCTATAGCCTGCGATGTCGCCATGGGTGGTGTTGTGACTGAAGAGTAGGCGATTATTCATGCTTAGTATTTATACCTCGTTTATTCGCAAATGGGTACTTTGTATGACTTAATCCCTGATGCTCCTCATCCTTCTACGAATCCTACCCCAACACCTCCAATAGCTTCCCACGCTGCTAATGGTGTGATTGGCACTTTTTACGCTGAGACTCAGTCTAAACAAGCCAGTCACACCAATTCCAAATATACTACTTCTACTATACATAATACTCCTAATCCGACTCCTTCCCCTGATAAAACCTCTGATGTCAATTCAACTCAATATACACCTACCGATAAAAATAAAAATAAAAAGAAAGGGAAGGGTAGGAATAAGGAAGATAAAAATAATAATCCACAATCTAAAAAAACCAAATCCCAGCCCGCCGATGATAAATACAAACGTAAGCCTCATTATCCTTGCCTTATCTGTGGTGATGATCATTACATGAAATATCGTCCACGACGTGTTGAAGTTACTAAGTTCTTGCAAGAAACTGGTACACCTTCTACCCCTGTCGTCTTGTCACAACCTTTCCCTTATCAACAACAGGCCCAATTGGTCATTCATGACCAACCCTCTCCCTCTACCACGTCTTATGTTCTTATGTGTACTGGTGACTCCAAAAAGAACGATCTTGCAATCACAACTCAATCCAAAGATTATTCTTCTTCGAAAGAAAAAGTGGATGATACACCACCTCAGTTGGTTCAACCTCCTCCACCAAATTCACCTCCAAACGATCCTCTTCATCTATAACGACTGAGCCTAGATACATTCCTTCATCCTCCTCCCAAGGGCATTGTTCGAAATTTGTCCTTTAATCCTCACACACGTGCTACCCAAAACAACAGTATTGTAGAAGACCTTGCGCAAGCACCCTCTGCGATGTCGACTCTCGAAGTCCTTCAAAGTTTTCCTACTCAACGAAAGGCATTGTTAAAGGCTATTGGTGGAATTCATCCCACCGATATGAATTTGATAATATTTGACTTGGAAGATCATATTCAAAGGCTTCCTCTTCAGTTAGCGTTTTAGATCCAAGTTGTTGTGGAAAATAAGAATATTTTTCGAACCATTATTGACGAAGGAGCCTCAACTTGCGTTATGTCCGTTACTTATTGGAAAGCCATTGGCTCTCCTGCCTTGACCGAGTCACACAATACTCTTAAATCCTTTAATGGTACATGATTCAAACCTTATGGTGTTCTTCCTTCATTGTCTATTATGTTATAAGGTAAAGCGGTTAATGTTAAGGTTGAGATATTTGATGCACCTCTTGATTACAACCTTCTACTTGGTTGTAGTTGGATTGACTCAATGCAAGCAGTTATTTCTACCCTTTTCCATGTGTTACGTTTCCCGCACCAAGGAAAGGTCATTACTGTCGATCAAATGGCCTTCTTTAATTCCGATTCACGTACTAGCAACATCCCTTTTATCTCGAAAACACCTCCCAGTTATGAGAATGTTGGTGTGGGTCTTCTCAAAGATTCAACATTAATGGGTACTTTCCCCATTCCTCCACCCAATATTCCTTCTCCTTTTGTCACCTCGATCAATATGATATCAGCTTCTGTTAGTGAAACCCCTGAGTCTTATGACCCTTGGATAGTACCTAACCCTAGTAATTGCCTTCGTTATGACGACAACATGCCTTTAAGTTCAGTAGAACTAGCTTATCAAGCTTTAATCAACAACTTCTTCTTTTGCTTCTCTCTATAATATGTCTCCCGATCCATTTCACATGATCATTCCTACTGACGATATGATCATGAAGATCATGTCTATGCAATAAAATCCATGGGATGATGGGCATGATCATTCTATTCTCTTCCTGGCACCTGACACCATAGAGAGTTATCAATGGATTTCGACACCATCTACCGTTGTTGTTATTTCTTCTATTCCCGAGTCAACACATGATGTTTTGTATGAAGGGAACTTGAGAAATATTTCCCCTACCACCCCTCTTGACATTTCGATCAAGCCCAGATTCAAGGAAAATGTTCATATCAGTGCTTCATGTTCTGCTGATGAGGTCCATACTTATAAATCCGTTTTCCAAGAATTCCGTGATGTTTTCACCTAGAGTTATGAAGAAATTCATGGTATTGATCCCGATATTGTTGTGCATGAGATTAAGACATACCCGGATGCTAAACCCGTTCGGAAAAGACTTCGCCCAGTGCACCCACACAAAGCTATTGCAATTAAGATTGAGGTTGAAAAACTTCTTAAAGCCGATTTTATCTATCCTATGGCTTTGATGGATTGGGTTTCCAATCTTGTTCTCGTTATGAAGTAGTGAGGCATGATCCATGTTTGTGTCGATTATAGGGATATAAACAAAGATTGTCCTAAAGATAATTATGCAACCCCTTTCATTGACCAGATTGTTGACAATTGTGCTGGGAGTGAAATATTTTTTTTGATGGATGGTTTCTCCGACTATAATTAAATCAATATTTTATCCACAGATCAACACAAGACTACTTTTATTTTCCCTTAGGGAGCCTTTGCTTATCGGAAACTACCTTTTGGTCTAAAAAATGCTGGAGCAAATTTTCAACGCACTATGTCTTACACTTTTCACGATATTAAGCACATTGTACAACCCTATTTAGACGATCTACCGATGCATTCTATGTATCGCCAAGATCACCGACACAGCTATGGGCCATTTTCCTACACCGTCATTATTATCGCATACGTTTGAATCCTCACAAATGTGTTTTTTGTTTAGAATCTGGACGACTTCTTGGTTTTATCGTGTCGATACATGGGATCAGGGTAGACCCCTTGAAGGTAGAGGCCATTCTTAATCTACCTCCTCCTTCCACACTACACCAACTCGAAAGTTTTCAATGGAAGGCAAACTTTTTACGTCGATTCATTCCCAACTACGCTGAATTAACACAAGGATTTACTCGACTCCTGAAGAAAGGTTACTATTTTGTGTGGGACGACATTGCAAACAAAGCTTTTGAAGCTTTGAAACTCACCTTAACCCGTACACCCCTGCTGTTTCCTTTGTTTCCTCCAGATTATAGTCAAGATTATTTCTTGTACTTAGTTTCTTTGGACTCTACCATTTCTATGGTTTTAGTCCCAGAGGATGATTCACACGATGAACATGTTGTATACTATTTGAGTCGGAGTCTCATGACCACTGAAACCAAATATATACATGTGGAGAAACTGGCCTTGGCAGCTATTCAAGATGTTCAACGTTTTTCATCACTACATCTTATTACGCAGAACCATTTTTATTTCCGATTGCAACCCCATGCAACACATCCTTACACGACAATTGTTGGGGGGAAAATACTCTAAATGGACAGTGGTTCTCTAGGAGTTTGATTTGGAGTTTGAGCATGTTAAGTCAAAGAAATATTTGGTTTTTGCTGATTTGATTTGTGACCTTCCCTCTACTGAGATAAAAACTGTGGCAGAGTATTCCTTACCTGACAAATCCCTCTTTCAGATAATTTCTGACGACGTATGGTATGAATATATCATCATCTATCTCCAGACCCAAACTTTCCAGCATGATCTTTCTAGTATAGACCGTCATCATATCCGATATCAATCCTGTCAATACATTATCCTCGGGGATACCCTTTACCACCGTGGTATTGATTCCATCTTTCGATGATGCCTCACTTACGATGAAGTTGATAAAACTTTGAATGGATGTCACTCTGGAGCATGTGGCAGTCATATGTATGGGTATGCCACTGCCCAAAAGATCTTATGATATGGTTATTTCTAGCCTTCATTGTTTAAGGATTGCATTATTGCTGTCTAGAAATGCCACGTTTGTCAAACCTACAACAACAAGATTCGATCTCACCTTGCTCCTATTCACCCTGTAGTTTCTGTTGGTCCATTTTCCAAATGGGGTATTGACTTCATGAGATGTAACCCTCACTCGGTCGGGGGGCATGGATACATTATTGTAGCTGTGGATTATTTCACTAAATGGCCCGAGGTGATGCCTACATTTGATAACACCAGGAAAACTACATCATTATTCATATTCAATCATATCATTACTCGGTTTGGTGTCCCTCAAGCTATCATTTCTGATCATGGTAGTCATTTTCATAATTTCATGATGTCTGAACTCATTGAGAAGTTGGGTCTTCACCATGAAAACTCAACACCTTACTATCCACAAGCCAATGGCCAGGTTGAAGCAATCAACAAATTTCTCACTACTATGCTTCTACGGATGGTAGGAATTCATAAGTCAAATTGGCACACGATATTGTTCTCAACATTGTGGGCATATCAGACATGCGTTGATTCTACCATGAGGTTCACACATTTCCAGTTAGTATACAATATCGAAGAAATTTTTCCGATTGAATGTGAGATTCCATCTTTGAAACTAGCGGTCAAACTTCTCCCTAACACCTCGGTTGAGGAGGAACATCTTTTGTATTTGATGAAATTAGACGAAACCCATCGTGATGCGGACTTAGTTATTGAAACTCAGAAAAAGCGCGTCAAAGCTCAA
Organism: Picea sitchensis; assembly: GCA_010110895.2. Lineage (NCBI taxonomy): Eukaryota > Viridiplantae > Streptophyta > Pinopsida > Pinales > Pinaceae > Picea > Picea sitchensis. Next base: position 13,506 of record SNQJ01S0139769.1, on the reverse strand, counting down.
TATGACAAGAATGTCAAACCACTTGTTTTTTCTGAAGGTGATCTAGTTCTTCTTTATGAGAAAGATCATGATTTTCTAGGGGCCGGTAAATTTGAGCGTATGTGGCGAGGTCCTTATATTGTGAAACGAGTGTTGGAGAAAGGGGCTTATGAACTGGTGGATTATGATGGAATTCCTTTGAGTGAACCCAAAAATGGGCTTTACTTGAAGAAGTACTATGCTTAAGTCATTTTTGCATGAGTGCTGTGTATTTTTATGTATCATACTCTTGTGTGCTTTTTCATTTTTGGTTTCATCCTTTCGACTGCTTACCTTGCATTGTGCTTGTTTTCCAGATGTCGGTGTCTTCACTACCCTACATTGGCTTCGCTGATGGCGCTAGTCACAGTACATAAAACTTAGCATCTGCTTCTTGGGAAATCTATGTACCCACAGATGAGTTAATCAATCTACATGGTGTTTTCCCTGGTCGTGCAACTAACAATATCGTGGAATACAATGCATTTATCGAGTTGTTAACTGACGTTGTTTCACTTGGAATCTGTCATCTTATTGTACGAATTGATTCACAGTTAGTAGTACTATAGTTGAGTAACGTTTATTCTATCCGAAGTCCTACTTTGTTAAGGGTACATTTACGAATTCGCCTCTTGAAACATCATTTTGATTACATTGAATATCAACAAATTCCTAGATGTCTAAATACATTAACAGATGCATTGGCTAATTATGTGTTAGACATAAATTTGAGACATTTATAAAATCCAATCACACTTTGTACATAAAACAAGTAAGCCGATAGAAGCCTTATATTAATAACGATAAAAGTTTACAAAAAAGTGTTTTTGTCCGAAGACCAAAATGTCAAAAATGTGAAGCACATGGCTTCATATATAACAAGCATCACAAATGCTGCTCACTATAACAAGCGACTGCCCATGCTACTCTACACAAGAATCGATCGATGGATGTAGAGACACCCATTGTGTGGCATTGGTAATGCCTAGGAATATCATCTATTGTGGCATCTGGGACATGCATGGTGAGTCCCTCCAAGTTTTGTTCTATGGCCTTGAGATCAACAACTACTACTCTTGCTACAACACCTCTCTCCCCTCGCTTCTGGATGGGGGATGATCCTGGATAATGATAAGGTCCTACATCTACATTTGTGGAGAGCATTTGATTAGTCTTTAGACTTACAAAACACAAAAAACATTTTATATCATTAAAAACAACAAAAAATTATATAATTTTTTTTTCCTTCTTACCTATGTCCCCCCACTGGGAGCCTTCAGGAAGAGCTAGGTCCAGATCTCCACGAAAATCTAAATCGGCGTATGCATAATTGTCGACCATGAGCATTTGATTCTTCAACCATTGGAAGAAGACATCATCATACTTGATGATGTGACCGCCTCCATGTCGGGCCATGAGGTCTACCTACCTCTTCATCCTTGGATCCTGCGGAGAGGGTATACCCCACTCCACATGCAAGCGTATGTCAGGGACCCTCTCCAGGAAGAAGGATACCAAAATAGACCCATATCAAAATTGTTTCAACCCACCACTTCTGCATTTGGTAAGTTGTTTCTTCATGCTTTTTAGGATCCCTTTGCACTAGTTGAAGACTCGGGGCTCCATACACTCCAATACATACTAAAAATGGCCCTACAGAGAAATGTGGGGAGGTGCACTCCCTACCATGCGAGTAATAGTATAGAGGATAGTCCGCAAAGTAAAATCTCGGACATCCCTGATAGCGACCTTACTGCTATGTTTCTTGGTACCCGACACATAATGATGGATGACATAGTAGTTCATAGGCTCACCACCACCCCTGCTACCTCTAAGTGTCACCCATGAACCACAACGAGATAGTCTTGTCAGGAAATATATATCCTTGATATCTATGGTGAGTGTGTGGGAACCCACATGAAATGCTTGCTCGTCCACATCCCACATGTGGACCAAGTACTCAAGTAGTCTCAACTGGGCCCTCATTCCCTGAATCTTGAAGAATTTTAGTAACCCACACTGCTGGAGGGCCATAACTGTTCCCAAGTCATTCTGGATGAAGTAATCTTCCTCTTCGTGCTCTCGTTCGCACCACTCCAACATCTTAACCAAGGAAATCCTTCCAAGGAACCATAAGATGAGTTTAGAAACATAAATTTATTTCCTGGGAGTTTTTTCTTGTTGGGTTCATCTTTTTAAAATTTTGGGCTGTAGTCGTCGCAGGCCTGTGCATTCACATAGAGAGACGTCATCGCCCCCCACCTATAGGGTTACCTGCGACGATCCTAGATCATCGCAGTTCCCGATATAGGGCACCTGCAATGACCTCACGCATGGGTAACCCCTAAAAAATCAACCCAAAACATAAATTTAACCAATGAAAATCAATTTTAAAACCATGCAAAGATGAAGGAGAAGGAGATTACCTCTTTAGCGGAGACGATTCGTGAAATGATCCCCCGTACACTCTGCAATCAATAGTTGAAAATCAAGGTGAAAAAGGGATTTGGAGCAATATTTGGGAAAAGTTACAAATGAAATGGTAAAATGTGGTTTGTTACCTATTTTATTGATTTTGTCACTTTTCATTTGCATATTATATTATTTTTTATGCTTTATCCAAATCCTAAAGTCCTAACAACTTTACAAGTGGTTGATTTTCACAGATTGAAAAAGTCTAGAGGTGAGACGTTGGAAAAAGGGTCCACTTTTTTGGTTTGTTTTTATATATTTGTCGCATTTACAGATCCTTTTAGGGTTTTTCAAGAAAAATTTCGAGCAAGTCTTAATTCTTTCTCACGCTCTTGAAACCATGAGAATGTAATCAAGCAGTCTTTTCTCATTTTTTCAAACTCGTAATGGTGGCATGAAAAATGAAACCTATGGAGTATCCTTTAAGCTCTTTTCAAGCTCCTTAAAACATGAAAAGATGGCCGAGCGACCTTGTTCTTTTCAAGCTCGTAAAAGTATTTGAAGAAAACATCTGATGAGCAGTAGGTTATCACTTTTTCGGTCTCATCAGATTAATTTACGAAAAAGGCCCTGTTGCAGTTATCTTTAAGTGTTTTCCAGACTCTTTAAAATTGAAAAACCCTTGAGTTTTCTTTCCTTGGACTCATTAAACAAACATCAAAAGACCCATATGGGATTGAGCCACTCCTTCTTAGGGTTTGTTAAGCATACTCCGAGGGACTCATCCGAAGCATGAACTTACATATACAAGCATGTGTTATCCTCCTCAAGATTGCGTAAAAATAAAGAGGTACTCGCTAGAAATGGTGGGGGGAAATTGAGAAAGAAATGTGACTCTGTAATCTTGTTAGTGACAGTAATAGTCGCTCTTGAACATGACACCCCCTTCATCATTGTATCCAGGTTGGGAAATCCATTTGTCTCTCATTTGACCATCTACAAATTCATGTGTTGGGTCCTTCTTGAGTCAATGTTGCCAAGACCATTTCCGTGTCATTCCTATGTTCAAGAGAAGTCCAACCTATACAAGCCCTCCATCGAGTCGACCATCTGCAGTCATACATTTTCTACCATGTCAGCCTTCCTTGAGTCAGTTCTGAATCACTTGATACTCTAATCTAATTCAAATATGTTACTTATTTCATGTCATTTATGGGGGATACATCAAGGCCCTCATGTGATGAGTATATTCCTGTCGACTTCAACACATTATTCGGGAACAAGACTTAGAAATCATTTAGTACCTTAGAACCTGCATGCCTCAATGGTAGGTTACTTCGCTTCCAATAGTAGGTTCACATCATTGACCCCTGATTGGGAGATTCCATCGAGTGTTCGACTTCACCTCATTTATTCACATTCGTTGGATTGCAATAGGGTACCTTGGGAGTCATTGACATCAATGGTGATTTCCCTCACACTTGTTAATGGTTTTCATGATTGACTGGTAATCAAGTGGTTTCTACCATGTTTGAATCTAACACCTGTAATCACATGGTTAGATTCCTACTTAAGGACAATGGAAATGAAGATCCTGGATCTCATCATTCTGATCCAGGTTGCAATGGAGTATTCATGAATTAGTACTGACACATAGATCCACTGTGTATGTCTCGTGGCTATGTTCGAGTTTTGAATTCTTTAGAGCATAGATCCACAACGTATTCCTGGTGGCTATGATGATTCATGATGACATGGATCCAGAGTGTATATTTAGTGGCCATGATTCAATTGACATTTAAATACATTTGTAATCTGAGTATGGGAATGCCTACCTCAGACAATGGTAGATTATTATGCAGATGCTTGATTGTTTGTAGGTTCCTGATCGATGCGCTCCTTGTTCGACACACACATTATACAAAGTATTTCAGATGTCATGGGTTCCAGCTTCATACTTTGGGGGGCATTCTGTTACACATTATTTTGGTCACCCCAATGATCCATTGACAACATGTGTTCATGTTCCTTGAAAATATAAAAGAGTCTTTGTCCATGAGAAAAGTGTTTTGCTTTCCTTTCTCAAAAACCATATCAAGGAAGGTCGTCTCACCCTGCAATATGCATGGGGTGTGACAATTCCTGATCGTCGCATCCTTCCCTAGAGATGGACCATGACGTCTCCGCAGGCTGGCATATACATAGGGTGCGATGATGCAAAAAGAAAAGGAAAAGTTAAACTTCATGAATGTTCTAGAAGGGAATGTTCTAGAAGATGAGGTGGCCTCCAAATAGTTTGGATCTTACTCACTTCCCTGATTTGGTGGGATCATCCTAATCTCCTCATCCATCCTTCATTCACCCTATATAAAGGAGGATCTCTTATGGAAAAGGTTAAGGTTGAATAGGCTAAGATTTGTATGGAGAGTTCTACTTCAGATTATTCTTGAGAGCTTTGCTTTAGTTCTACAAGCTACATTGTGGATCTTCTTCATTCAAAGGATTTGGAGCAAAGGTCTGTGTGTATGAGCAAAGGGCCATTGAAAAGGGACCTTGTGACACCAAGGCTTTGGTTGTATTCTCCACTTTCTATTTAATATGATACAACAATATGTTCCTTTCCCATAAAATTAGTCTTGTTTTATTGTATGATTCCTTGATCACATACATAGGTTCTTGTTGAGTATAGTTTGTTGCTTTCACTTTGTTGGCTTGTGTTTCTTTACAGGTTCAATATAACATGAGAATTGGAACAGAGCTAGGATGGAAATGGCAAGAGGAAATGACATTTTAAAGGTATGTTTTCTATCTCTTGTTAGCTAGTAAAATCAATAATTAAAGCCTAGGGAAAGTCTTATATTCTGTTATGTTTTGTTCTAGTTTCGGGTGAAACTAGGGAGATCTGCTTATGTCGCCACTTACCAATTAGTCCAATAACACCATGGTGCATACCAGAACCCTAGATGGGCTGCGATTCACCAACAACAATATTTCCCGGGAGCTTGTTGCCAGATGCCGCAAACCCGTCTTCCTTTTCTAGCCACACTCAATCTACCTGACTTGTCTAGATTAATGAATGATCATGTGCGTCATGACTCGACATGGCCCCCCTTCCCCACCAAGCTTCCTTAAGATATTCCAAAATTTGAAGGCAAGACTGGTGAGGATCCTAGTGATCACGTCACTACTTTTCATCTTTGGTTCTCTTCTAATTCCCTTGACGATGATTCTATTCGTTTAAGATTGTTTCAATGCACCCTAACGAGGGTTGCAATGAAATGGTACATATATCTAAGAGAGGGGATGCACATAACTTTTAATCAGATGGTTTTAGTCTTCCTCAACCACTTCCAATTGTTGGTTTTTTACGATGCCAACATAGAACTTCTGTCGACTTTCCGCTAGGACAAAGCCACCCATATATCGGGTCACATCTAAGAGTGGAGCAGACGGAAGAGGTTGATCAAGGCCTACATACCTCTGGATTTCCTTTTGGAATGGTTCCTTAAGTCTCTACAACCTTATATTTCAAAGGATTTTTCGACATCCAGAGTTACATCAGAGGAAGAAGCGATTTTTAAAGCCCAACAATTAGATCTTATATATGCTCAGTCTGACATATTATACGAAATTCTTCCAGATGCACCGAGGTCAAGCTATGACCCTAGACAAAATCCCAGGCCTCATGTCGATGGTATTGTAGGCTCCACAAATGTGAAATCTACAGAATTGTTGGCAAGCCATTTGAAAGAGTTGTCTCTAAACCAGTCTGTAGGAGGGAAAGATTCATCTGTGTCCTCCACTCCCACTTAGTCGGCGGATGTACATTCTATGCAATCATTGACCAACCCGAATGGTAACCAAAAACCATGAGGGAATAAAAAGAAAGGACATGGTAACAATCATAAGGGTTGGAGGAATAATAATAATAAATCCAAGGACAACAATAATAACGAGAATTCAAATAATAATGCTGGCGAGGGAAAGAAAGAAAGACGAAAGATGAAGTTTCCCCACAAGCTTTGTACAAACGATCACCTAACCCACTTGCACCCCAAACTTGCGGAAACTGCGAGGCTTTTATCTCTATCGCCCACTGTGTCGACTAATACTTTTTCACCTAATCAACACATCGCCTCGAGCTCCTCAAATGCCAGAAATGCAGTGAGTGGAAGTAAAAAACCACCAGTGCAAGACGGTGACCGTCTATGCATCAATATGGTCAAGTCTCAGGTTAACATAGCCACTCGGTCTCGTGACTACAATTCTTCACATAATATTCTAGGTCTAGAGTTTCCCTCTCCTCTAGAGACGCCTTTACATATTGAAAAACTAGAGCCTCCGCCTCGTATTCCGAAAGGAGTACTCAAATGCTCTATGGACAACCCTAATGCTAGAGCTGCCCAAAATTATTCTATTGTTGAATATTTGGGTCAAACCACTTGTGCGATGTTGGATTTGGAGGTACTCCAGACGTGTCCTTCATAGAGGAATGCCTTTCTATCTACGTTAGGAGCTCTAGATTCCTGTGACTCTAAGGTTATCAAGTTTGACGTCATGGACGTGAAACCTCGCTTTCCTTATCACATGGCCTTTCAGATCCATGTGAGTTACTCAAAGTATACCATCAAACGTACTGTTATTGATGAAGGCGCTGCAACGTGCGTGATGTCCCTGATCTGTTGGAAAGCCCTTGGCTCTCCCACCCTTTCACAATATACGACCATGTTGACTTCTTTTGACGATCGTTATTTCCGCACTTACGGTATTCTTCCTGCCTTCCCGGTCCAGTTAGGTGGGAAGACGATGGAGGTGGATGTCTTGTTGGTTGATGCGCCCCTCGATTATAACTTGTTACTAGGACATAACTGGACTTATGCTATAACTGTAGTCGTATCGTCCGTCTTCCGTAATCTATGCTTTCCCCATGATTGGAAGATCGTGATGATCGACCAGTTGTCCTTTGCGTACGCTAGCCCCAATTCATCGGTTGGATCATCGATCCCTGTGATCGACAATTCTCACCCGACAACTAAGAATATTGGTGTTAGAACATATTCATCCCTTATGGGTACCTTTGATTTTGTGGCACCAATTCATCATATCTATGCCATGTCCAGTAGGTCTGCTTTGTCAATGAGGTCCATTCGTTTCCACACTTCGTATTTTAATGATCCTTGGACCCTACCTTCCTCGACTGCATCTTGTGAAGTTCAGTCACATATTGGAATGGATATGCCACTGTCGACAACTGAGATAATGTATTAGGCTGTTCTTGACTCTTCTGCTAACCCAGATCCTATCGCCTCGCAGACAGACGAGGAGGATCTTGTTCTTAAGCCCGTATGGGCCACTTCATCATCTTTCTCACATGAATTCCTCCATGATACTTTACCCTTGGATGAAGAAATTGTAGAGGCCATGAATGGTTTTGATAGGCTATGGGATGATATGCACCATTGCTCTTATTTCCTCCCAGAACTTGCTATAATCAAAATAGATGATTTTAGATCTACCTTGAGCGAGATAGTCGGTCACACCGTAGTTCCAATTGATACGCACGAAATTTATGCCGAAGGAAACATGGCGAGTATCTCTCCCACCGTCATGATCGATATTTCTCGTATTCCTGGTAAGGTTGAAAATGTATATATTGGTGTGGATTGTTCGTCGGAAGAAATTCTGATCTACACCGAGCTCTTCAAATAATTTCACAATGTGTTTGATTGGTCATATGAAGTGATGCAAGGAATCGACCCTCAAATTGTCAAACATGACATTAGAACCTACCCAAATGCCAAAATTGTTCGACAATGACTTAGAGCTATCAATCCTAGGAAGGCCCCTGCTACTAAGGAAGAGGTGGAAAAATTGCTTAATGCTGGCTTTATCTACCCGATTCTCTTGACTAAATGGGTATCCAATCCCATTCCTATGAATAAGAAGCAAGGAACCATCTATGTATGCATAGATTTTTGAGACCCGAATAAGGCATGTTCTAAAGACAACTTCTCAACACCCTCCATTTATCAGATTCTTGATGAGTGTGCGGGAAGCGATTTTTTTTCTTTTATGGACAGATTTTCAGGATGCAACCAAATTCAGATTAAACATGAGGATTAAAATAAGACGACATTTATTTTTCCTTGGGGTACTTTCACATACTGGAAAATGCCTTTTGGACTTAAACATTCTGGAGTGACTTCCAGCGAGCTATGACCTTCATGTTTCACAATCTCAAGCATATAATCGAATCCTATCTTGATGATCTCGCTGCTCACTCTCGCAAGAGAGTGGATCACTCTACCCACCTTCGACTAGTTTTTGAAAGATGTCGCTATTAACATATCTGTTTGAACCCTCATAAATGCATTTTTTGCATTAGGTTAGGTCGAATTCTAGGATTCTTAGTCTCTGAGACTGGGATCATTATGGATCCATTAAAGGTTTAGGCAACACTTCGATTGCCTCCCCCCCACACTATTCATCGGCTTCAAGGTTTACAGGGGAAAACTAACTTTTTACGTTGGTTTATAGTAAACTATGCCAATATTATTAAGGGTTTCATGCATCTCTTGAATAAGGACACTCCTTTTATCTAGGATGAGTGAGCCCAAGAATCCTTCGATGCTCTGAAGAAATCCTTGGTATCGACGCCTATGTTGAAGTCTCCAGACTACAATAGAGATTACTCACTTTATATCACCGTGTATGAAGGGACGATTGGTATGGTTTTAGTTCAGGAGGATGATGAGCTCCATGAGCACGTCATTTACTATCTTAGTCGAAACTTAGTCGGCCTTGAACTCAAGTATTCTCATGTTGAGAAGGTATCTTTGGCTGCCGTTCACACAATTCAATGATTACAAAACTATATATTGCTTTGCAGAACTACCGTGGTTACTGATGTCAATCCATTTCAATACGTCCTTACTAGGCGTATCATAGGGGTAAAATATAAGAAATGGATTGTCATCTTGCAAGAATTTGATCTTGATTTTGCTTCTGCGAAATCCAAGAAATCACTAGTTTTCGTTGAGTTAATATCAGACTTCCCTCGGTTAGATGAGGATGTTATTCATGTTGATTCATTTGTGGATGAACACATTTTCCTTGTTATTTCGTTAGACCCCTGGTATGGAGATATTGTGATCTATCTACAAACCTTGAAGTTCCCTCAACATCTTTCGAGAGATGACCGACGATGTATACAATATCTAGATAAGAATTACCTTATCATCGACGAAACTTTGTATCACCGAGGTGTAGACAATATCTTGCATCGTTGCTTGAATCATGAAGAAGCTGAGTCTATTATTAACGATTGTCGCAATGGGGCTTATGGTGGTCATCTATCCGGGCTTGTGGTGGTCATCTATCTGGGCTTGCAACAACCCAGAAATTTTTGCGAGTCGATTATTTTTGGCCGTCTATTTTTAAAGATTATGTCGAAGCGGTCAAGAAGTATCACCCTTGCCAGGTGTTCAGTCGAAAGATGCACTCACATCTAACACCTCTCCACTCGGTCATTACCATTGGTCCCTTCACCAAGTGGGGGGTGGATTTTGTGGATTTCAACCCAACTTTAGCTGGGGGCATCAACATATTATCGTGGCTGTAGACTAATTTACTAAGTGGGCTGAGGCCATGCCTATAGTTACATTCGATGGTAAGACTACTACATTTTTTGTGTTCAATCAAATTATAGCCAGATTTGAAATCCCAAGTGGGATTGTCACTGATCATGACAATCACTTTCAGAACGAAATGATGAAATAATTCGCATCGAAACTGGGGTTTAAACATGGTCATTCTTCCCCTTACTACCCCTAGGAAAATGGACAAGTAGAGGCTGTGAACAAGTCTCTCAAGACCATTTTGCATAAAACTGTTAGCTAGAGAAAATTTGACTAGCATATCATGCTTTTCCCTCTAATTTGGGCATACCAAACCTCGGTTAAGACTTCCACCAGTTTTTCTCCTTTCCAGTTAGTGCATGGTGTGGAGTCGATCCTACCTATTGAATGCAAAATCCCTTCTCTTAGATTGGAAATTACACTCCTACCTGACACTTTCGATATCGAACAATGCCTCGTACACCTAGAGAGTCTAGATGAGCAGTGTCGAGAAACCTCTATGACTATCGAGTGAATAAATTACGTGTCAAGGTCCAATATGATAAGTTTGTCTGTCCTCGACAGTATGCCGAGGGTGACTTGGTCCTTCTGTACGACCAAGCCAAAGAACCACTGGGGCCAGGCAAGTTCAAACCCATGTGGCACGGTCCCTATATCGTGTGACGTGTCTTAGAAAAAGGAGCCTACGAATTAGAAGATTATGAAGGGAATATGCTGGCCGAGCCCAGGAATGGGCTCTACTTGAAAATATACTATGCTTGAGCCCCAATATTGGGCGTAACTCTTTGTATACTAATGTATTTTAATGTATATATATTTTCCCCTTTTCATCTTCAACTTGCTTATCGAGTTTTCCCTTGGTTGGCAGATGTCAATGGAGTCTTCAATCTACCTAGGATTCACAGACAAGGCTAGTCGTCATACACAGAACTTGGCTTCCGCTGCTTGGGTTGTTTACTCACCCGATGGTCTACTAGTGTCTTCAGGTGGCGTTTGCATAGGGCCATCAACGAATAATGTGGTCGAATATAGCGTCGTTATAGAGATTTTATGTGATGCCATTTCACATGGTATTCATTCTTTAGAAGTTTGTTTGGACTCCCAGTTAGTAGTATGTCAGTTGAACGACAATTACCATGTACGAGACCCTACTCTACTCCGACAATTCCTAAGGGTATGGATTTTAGAACGACATTTTAATTTTATTACTTATCATCACATACCTAGAAGTTCTAATTATGCATCCAATGCGCACACTAATTATGTTTTAGATTGGAATTTGTCACACAACTAAAGAAAATAAAACACATTCACCAATGTACACATTGTAATATAAGTAAAGCCAAAGATCATTGTTTTTTATATTTCATCTCCAAAAAATATGGTGTTATAGTACAAAATTGGGGCTCACACCCTCAAAATACATATACATCAGATCGATACTGTAATCATGACATCTACACTTGTTTGTGAGATGCTGGAAGAGTTGCACCCAAGCACGGGGCACACCTACCACCTGCCGTTGCATCACCTCCGACAAATCCTCTACCTGAAGCATGGGAATTCTTTGTGTCAAATGAGACAGGTTTCCCTGGACATTTTGAAGCACTCTCTCAGCATCTCCTCCTACTGGCTCATCCCCCCCGGTGCCTCCGCCAGTGTCATGGAAGTCCATCTGGCTGTCACGGACCCACATTTGCGTAACATACATGTTTTATTAGTACTTGACATCATCCAAAAATATTTTTGTTTATCCTACAAAAATACAAAAAAATGAAATATTCAATTTTTTTTTCATACCTATGTCTCCGTAGGCAGAACCTGGTGGTAATGGAATGTCTATATCTCCTCTGAAGTCAATTCCTGCATAAGGTTAGTCCTCTAGAGCTATCACCTACTGACACCACCAGAAGAAAAAATCATCGTTGTAGGGTGTTGGTACCCTACCACTCCCCAACCGCCTCATCAACTCGATCCACCGTGCCATGGCTAGATCGCGAAGTCCATGAGGAACAATCTTGATTGTAGGTCCCAAGCCTGGAACCCGCTCGAAGAAAAAACTACATAGGATAGACGCGAACCCAAAGTTCCTCTTTCTACCTTGTTTGCAGTCTGTTAGCCGACTCTTCATGTTGGACAACAATGAGGTGCACCAGTCATAAACTGTAGGTTGCAAGCACTCCACATAATAGAACATAAGTGGCTTGATTCCTAATGCAACAAGGCCGACACTGTGATCCATGTCAACACTAGGACAATGATCTTGAGACTCAAATTGTTAATTTTTCTGATCAGGAGTTGGTTCCCTACCTTCTCGGTCCCTGCAATGCAATAAGTGGATATGTAGTTCTCTATGTTCATGCCAGTACCAACTCCCTGGGCTTTGAGGTTCACCACCTCACCCCGACGTGACAATCTTGTCAAAAAATATATGTCCTCAACTTCAATCCTCAATGGTTTCCCATCGAGGTTGAAGGTATCTGTATCTGGATCCCAATAGTTCACCAACATCTGGAGCATTCTCACTTGAGCCCTCATGCCTTTGAGATCCCAAAATTTATATAGCCCACATATTATTAATTCCATTTGGGCCCCTAGATCTCTCTCCGTTGCAACATCAACCTCTTCATGCTCTCTTTCTCTCCACTCTAGCACCATCCTGCAAGTTTAAAATCATTTTTGAGTCACTAACATTTTAAAAAGTTTCTAATTTGTGCTTTGAAATACTAAAAAAAGGAGACCTGATTGCAAATACTAATCCACTGGACGTAAAGAGAAGGGAAATATGACTTACTTGGTCTAGACGATTGTCAATTCCGTGACCCGTGGCTCCCGCAATCCGCAGTTGAAATTCGGGGGCAATTTGGTGCAAAATACACTATTTGGGTGAAAAATACAAATGGTATAATAAAATTGGTTATTTTCACTATTTATAGAGAATTTTTACCCACTTTGCATAGTTTTTGCTAATGTTTTTGGCCTAATGGACTAATAAAGCAGTAGATGGAGTTAGTTTTGGTGGTTTTATCCAGGGATTCTTGCGGTTTGTAGCACCATGTCGCCCGACGTAACTGTTAGGACCACATATTGCACCTTTTTTGCCCATACTTTTTGCCATTATTATACCCTTGATCACCTATATTTAGCCCCATATTATCACTTCATCTGATCACTCCAAGGTATACAACGTCCTTTCTCATTACTATATGTTTAATCTGTTTTGCATAATACTTTACATTACTTTTGAACCTAACCATTGATTAGAAGTGCATAAGTGTCCATATTTGCAGAATAGTAGCTGCTACACAGTCCAAGGACGCATATGCCGAAACACGGAGCTGCTACACAGTCCGAGGATGCATATGCCGAAACACGAAGCAGCTACACGGTTCAAGGATGCAGATGCTGAAACACGGAGCTGTCACTCAGTTCAGAAGAA
>SNQJ01S0139768.1:10551-34386 GCA_010110895.2 Picea sitchensis | reverse complement strand
CCACTTTTAGGTACTTGTGTGCAGGATATAAGGAGATCAAAGCATCATCACATTTATGAGATTATCATCAACACATCAACAAAGAAGATTTAGAGATTTTAAGCGCAAGTGTTATAAGGATGATGAAGATTACCAACTCTTAGTTATTAAACCCACAAAGTATTTAGATGTTTTAGCCCAAGGTTGGATTATTAAAGGTTTCTTAAGATTATCAAGTTTTAATTACCTTTATTAAGATTTTCACCAAAGCCTCCTCCTCCTATTTGCAAATGGTTGCTGGATGCTCAAGATAGTATGGCAACGAGGCCAACCCTAGTTGTCACAGTCAGCCCAAAGCATTGAGTTTTTACAGAAAGGACACTCCTTTGTGCCGTGAGACCGTCCCCGGCCTATCATCGTCTGTTGCCCTCCTCAATACCCGTTTTAGATGGTGAAGATGGTGGTCTAAGGTACCCTATTAAATCTATTAAATTAATATATGAATTAGGTAGACTTTTAGGTGTATTTTAGAGTGTTTTAAAGATTTTATGACACTTTTAAAATGTGATTTAGGACTATGGCCGAAACTCACTTCAACTTAAAAATGCGTTGCTTAAGCTTGAAAATGAAAGGCATTAACACATATACGCTATGTGAGAGCACTTACTTAGTTAACCAATATATAGCTTGCAAAGTTAAGAAGCAATTTACAAGGGCAAGAACAACTTGCCAACAAGAAATGAAAATGAACACACTTATCTTATTGTGATTTAAAGCATTAAGATCTAAGCATTAAGTGTGAGAAACAAGTTTTAAGTGTTAGCCTACTTATCAACTTAACCATGAAAGTTACTTCAAGTATGTGGCAAATGGCCTTAAAAGATTAAAGCATGAAAGAAAAACACCATTCACTTAACTTATTGACGCATTAAACATTTAAAGTTTTAGATTTAAGCATGTAAACTAAAGATCAAACCTCAAGGAGCTTAAGCATACAAATAAATCTAGTTAAGTTGATTTTGCCCAATAGGCTTAAGCTAGAGATTAATTATGTGTGGAATCTAGATCTAGAATATCTTAAGACATTAAGCACTTAGATCAATAACACATATTAAACCCTAACCTTACCACTTGGGGTATTCCTCTCCCAATAGGTAGGTACTTATTAGATTCACTTAACTTTAGAAAATAACTTGAGAGAAAGAAAGAAGCAAGCAAGAGAGAGAGAGAGATGAACTAAGAGACAAGCAAACAAACCAAGCAAATCCTAACCCCCACATCTTAGGGTTTGGGAGATGCCCTTCATCTACCAAGCCCTCACGTCCTAGCTCAAAAAGGTGCCAAAAGTGCAAGAAAAACAAGATCTATGCTAAACCCTAGCTACCCCAAGGCTCACACGTGGGAGGAGGCCATACCACTCCTTCTCCCACAACTATGAGCCACTAAATCAACAAAAGGAAGAAGATTTATGCTCAAGAAAGCTTAGAAATTGAGAAAGAAGGTTGAGAAATAGCTATCAATCCCTTTGGGGGGTCTTTGAGTGTTGTGTGGATGCCTTTGGGTAGCCAAAACCCCTCTCAACCAGATCTGAACTTGCAAAAACCAACAAGGTATCCTTGCTGGAAATTCTACACACAACAAGCAAAGTGAAGAAAAACTTTTGCCTTTTTAGGGCAAAAAATTTCCTAAAGAAAGTTCGATAAAATTTGATATAAATGACCTATCTTGCTAAGTTAAACTATCTGAAATATATATGAATGTGAACAACAATAAGAAAAAGAGTAAAGGGTGAGAAAGTATGGAGTTTGTATGTGTCTCAAGGGAAGAATCTTCCTTGGTGCATTCCCAATAAAACCCTTGAAGCTAAACCTGCAAAACTTGAGAGGTGATGTGCATACAAGAGATAATATGTTGCATATACTAACAACATGACATTTCAATCCTATCTAGCAAAACAAGATATATAGATCTACAAGCATATGCATTAATAGATTTACCCAAGTAACATTTTACCTAAGATCCAATGTGTGCAATCACCAACCAAATCTAAACAAATTTACCTCATATGTGTGGCAAGAACAAGCATATGCATAGCCTTTCAATTATCCTCCAAAGCTTCTCTTTATTACTCAAGAAAATGGATCTTGTAGAGAACTTACTCCAAAACCCTAAGAGCCAAAGACTGGAAATTATGGAAAGAAAGAGAGAGAGAGAGAGAGAGTGAGAGAGAAATCAAGTAGCATAACATTAGCTCAAGATATGGTGAGTTGGGAGTGAGGAGAGGGATCCTTTTATACTTGGAGAGGCAAACTCACCCCTCTTGGATCAATGCCAAGTGTCCACCACCAAGCATAAGAGTAGATCTTAAGGCTAGGGCGTACCATCTAGGGTTTAGATCTTATATCTAGGGTGTAGAATGGTGTGGGAGGTGTTGGGATCAAACAAAGGGGTGTGGGAGGCTTAGGGATAAGTGACAAGGGAGTAGACTGGATTAAATAATTTTTTTTAAAATTATTTAGAATTTTCTAAGTGGAGGGGGGCGTAACTCTCCTAGGAGGGCACACCTCTTGGAGATGGGACAAGGGATGGAGTGTAATAAGTGAGGGAAAGGGAGTGGAGATGGGTTAAGGAGGGACGTGGGAGGTGAGGGAGAGCACACCACCCAAGAGGGAGGCCCATATACCAAGGAAAACCCAAGGGGCCACGTCCCATCCTCAAGGAGGGCGTAACTTTCCCCCTAGGGCGTCACTTTTTGAAGAGGGTGAGAGGGTGAGAGAGGGTTAAATCAAGGTTGGGTGGGTAGGAAAGGCTTAGGGAGTCTCTCTCTAACTTTATCCCATCATTTAACATCCCTTTAACTCATTATTACATTTTTACATTTTTGCCATGTTTGGACTTTAGCAATTAAAATTGTTGTTTTTGACTGACTGACACTCCGGGTGGACAAATCCATAGCAAAAATTGTCCGACTGAGCTGAAACTTGGTCCATGGATGTGGGGGGTGCTATTCCATTTATTTTGAGCACAAATACCCCTATCAAAAGTCCAAGGACCTAGTTTTTACAATTTTTGCTAAAAAAATATTAATTAATTAAATAATTAAACCTCCAAACTTAGGGAAATTTAATTAAAAATTAATTAATTAAAAAAAACTAATCTAGACTCGATGGAATTCTGCAAAACTTTCTAAGATGTCTTGCATGGTCATTTACAATGATTCCCTACAATACTTACCAAAAGATAAGCCCACTAGAACGTCGTTCACCACTTTGGAGGAATTATTGCAAGTGTGAGGGAAAAACTCAAGGGGAATCAATAAGGCCGAAAAACCCAATTGATAACCCGAGGATAAAAAACCCTCGGTGAAGGGAACTCTCCTAGTGAATCGATCCCAATGTAACTGACCCATACATGACTCATGCAGACCTATTACATTATTAACCCACATAGGGGTGCGAAAATTCCCGTTACAAAAAGAAGTGTTGGGGCCAAACAATGCCCTGTAGAACCAAAAGTCTTCAACAAATTTGCATTTGATGATGCATCTCTTCATGGCACATGGAGTTGACCACCTATGTTGGAGAGGCGATCAACAATGCCCTTAAAGGATACATGAGCCCCGAGTATGACAAAGCTAGAACCTTGGGACTTGACAAGGAAAGAGCCAAAATCCAAGGTGCTCTACAAAAATTTACAAATGATTGGAATCGACATTGGGTATCAATTGTATCTAATGGTTGGAAAAATGTGAAAGGCAGGCCATTGATGAATATTCTTGGTGTGTCTTCTAGTGGTATGGTCTTCCTTTCAACCCATGACTACTCAGATCAATACAAGATATATATTAATATTGCAGATGCCTTGATTAAAACATTTCAAGAGATTGGGCCCTAGAATGTTATTCAAGTCATCACTAATAATGTTGTTAATTGTAACGCAACAAGAGAAATCATTGAGGATAAATACCCCAATATATTTTGGTCAGGATGGAGCCATGGTTTTAGAGTGCTTGGAAGAAAAACTTTTGGGTGATCATGATGGTGATCATATTCTTGGAGGAGACTTGCCACCCCCATCCACTAGCAGCATTCCAGATGCATCAATTTTTCCTTTATCTTCACAACGTCCATTGTCACGTGGGGGCCATTCAGCCGATGGTTGTGTTCCACAAACACTTCCAAGTTCCACCTACTCCTCTTCTTCAAACTCAAAGAGAACGGGAAAAGAAACTAGAAGTTTCTCGTGGCAAAAGGAAAACTTAGAGCATAGTACTTAGTACTTGCTAATATATATTAGATCTCTTTTTATTTTTCCTTTTTATAAGTAGTCTCTAGAACTTAGTATTGTCTTGATTCTTTATTATGGCTTATTCCGTAAACAATGAAGTTATGAACATTATATGACAATTTACCTTTGAAGTTTGAATCTTGAAATTTGAATTATTGACTAAATCTTACAACTCTTTGGTAATAAATATGATGCTCTAGAGTCTATTTAATTTTGTGGTTGATGTTGTCTATTACAATCTATTGATGACAAATGTTTATGGTTGATGTTATGTGTACTAAATGGTTGATTCTTTAATCATCATCACTAATCAATTAGTTAAATGATCTTATATCTTTGTTTTCATGTTTTTTGCAATTGATTCGCCATTCTGCATGCTTTTTATATATATATGCATCAATATATATATATTTTTATGTATTATATAGAAAACACTCTCGAAACGGTCCTGCTCCCGATTTTTTTTGAAAATTGTCACTCCCGCTCCCGCTCCCGCTCCCGCTCCCGCTTTCGTTCCCCGATCCCAACAACCTTGATTGAACTTACCGACCCCAAGTGAAAATTCTATGTATAGGAACTCTCTCCTCATTTGTGATCTTTCTGAAATCTCCCTTCTGACTGAGATCTAAGTCTTTCTGTCAGAGGTGTGAGAGTCCCTTAAGCTGGGATATCACATTAGAGAGTTGGGTTAAGAATTGCAGTTGAGCTCTGCTTCAGCTCCACATTCTGTAGGCAACTCTTTATACTAAGGTAGACTTACCCCTAGTTGGTACTTACCATGATCGACAACTCTCAGTATTGGGATATGAATCTACTGTAAATCTATTTGAGAGATCAATAAAACCTGTTTTCGACCATATATATGTATCCTATCATATTGAGTTATGCTGGAAATCTTGTGAGTTTTGTTATGTACATTAGTTATATTGACCAAACCAGAGAAAATCAATACATGTATTTGAAAAGTGATTGAGCCAACTAGAAGAAGTTGTAGACAAAGGTCACTGGGAAGTCCACACTTGAGGATGCAGTAGAATGCAGGAGGCCATGGAGTAAGTCATCCATAGTCACTGGTAATACCAGATCCTATTACGCATTACCTTCTAGTTTGATCTTGCTTGGTTGCATAACCTTTGAGCTAAGAACTTTGCATTTGCTGTACAAATATTTTTCTGTTGATAAAATAAAATAATTCTTGATGAGTTTCATGTAAACTTCTTCAGATAGATGACATAATATTTTGCTTCTATTGCTGACTCAAGCTTGAACATTACTATTTTTAACATCTCACATTGTCGATTGAACAAAATGGATTCATGTGAAATACTTCTGAGACACAAAGCATATATTTTTTGTTACACAATACGTATAACAATGAGATAACACCAATGGAAAACCAGTCCAGCCTTTAAAAAATAATTAAGGTATCAAATCAGTATTGACTGGAATACGAGATAAGTGGTAAATAACAAACAAAAAAATCGACAAAACAATACAAATAGAACAATAATCAACAAATAAGAAAACATTATTTTCATGTTATCAAGGTTCAAATAAATAAGTATTGAATGGAAAATAACATTGAATAAATCACTAGGAAGAATGGAATAAATCTTGAGAAACCAACTTATAATTTTCTAGTAGTTCAAACTAAAATGAGAGAACCCCTCTCTTACAAATAGATTTACAGGACTTATTTGTAACAGAATATCAGTAATGAGCAAGCCCCTTTTTTCAATGCACATTGTATGGTTTTCAACTATTCTTCGTAGAAACAAACTGAAAATTGACACTGGATATCATAAATAACCGAGTTGCATCCTTGTATCTATGGTGCCACTTTAGCAATCTTTGCTATGAAGAGACCACTTGTTTTTGACACTACTGGGTCAAAGCGTAAGGTGTACTAAATAGAGCCACTCTTGCAAGGCCAATCTTTCACTGCCTTGATTTGTTGAAGCTCTGTTATATAGCAAAGAATTAAATATACTTCATTTTGCAGGTATGTATCTCAAAACATTTGAAATGGAAACAAAGGAGAGTAATATATACATTGGAATAAATGATTCAGCAAGAAAATGAATTTCTGTATATATTGGCTGCTTAAACAAGAAGAAATGTAGTTCAACAAAAACATAAAGGAATATGCTAAGCTTAGCTCTAATGAAACGATAAAAAGAATAGAATGCTTAGCATATTTCCTCTGACACTTTCAACTTTTATAACTGGAAAAAGTAAAAAGGGAGTAGAGGCCACCTCACATAAGCAATTTAGATCAATGCAGTGATGATTTCATTATGCACACAGTTTTGTCAGAAATTGGCTACTCCTACAGAGCATTGCACCCATAGGTCAATTAGATGCATGCGACAGCATGGGCAGGAATAGAGTACATTCAAATCAAATGAATGTCGGGTTTGTCGCAATCTAGTAAATTCAAACTTCATGAGTTATGAGCTTAAATTCATGCAAAACAGAGGAGAGGTTAGGTAAAGATCTTTCAGTCAAAGAGAAATAATCAGAATACCAACTGTTATCGCACAGTTTATAGTTAGGATAGTAAATGGATGAAGAGTAGTCAAACTGGGGTAACTGGATCCAATCCCACCCAATGTCACCTCAATGGGATGGTTCTTTCTATTTAGGGAGGTAAGGCCCAGGGGAGACGTCCCCGGTGACCTGGGGTTTTGAAAAGGCAAAGGATTATAAGACAAGGATAAATTCCCCCTTCCCTCACAAGTCACCACCGAGCAAATAGTTCGGCTAATAGCCACTAATAAAGTATAACCAAAAAGAGAGATACACATGCCTGAGACAAAGCAACAAGAAACTGATATATGCAAGCTTGCTCACTTGGTCAGTACTTCATATAAATCAATGACTATTTGATATACATATAAGCAATTGGATAATAAATATTGACGAAGTCAATGTTTATAAAATAGCAATGATATATAATGTCACTTCTTCAATAAATGCTAAGAAAATGTGGCATTCAATGTAATGATCAACACTTCATTCAAGTAATGCCCTTAAATCAACCATTCAATTGCTCAAAAGTGAAATGTTAGCTGCACAATGATGTTTATAGCAAAAGATGACGGAAGCACTTAGTTAGTAGGGTTAGTCCTAGGCTAGGGTTAGAAGTTAGGGTTTCATTCAAAGTGTTGAGAGTGGTTTTTATCATAACATTCACAAGCTTGGTCTTAGATCAGTGCGTTTCCAGGGTTAATGGAGTCAAAAGGAGGACACAGTAGCTGAAGGATCAAGAAGAAAGTAAAGCTAAGGACTGGAAAGTGAAGCTTTGAGGTGTTGCTATGGCAAGGCCTCAAAGTCAAAACCCTAGGGGAGAGAGGCTCACTTTGGTGTAGGGGAACTAGGCCTCAGTGCTCTCTCCTCCTTCCTTAACTCAATGGAAAAAATGGCTAGCACAGGAAAAGGCATAAAACTGAGACAAGAGGATTTGCAAGGCAATGTGTTGCTATGGCAAGGCTTTACCAACAAACCCTAGAAGAAATGACTCATCAAGGTGTAGTTGAATTAGGCCCTAATGCGTCTTCTTCTTCTTAGCTCAGAGAAGTAAAATGGCTAGCATATGAAGAGGGGGGAAAGAGTGTAGGTAAGGCTAGGTTCAATCCTCTTTAGCATGAAATAGTAGAGTGTTGCTAGGGCAAGGCTCTATCTCAGTTCAACAAATGAAATGGCTAAAAATGTTAACGGGGACATGAGACAAGGACCTACAATGTGTGCTTGTCCCCTAGGGTTTATTCAACAAATTATAACCATAAATGCAAGAGAAATAAAACTACAACCATTCAATTAAGAAGTTTTCTAGAATTTTACTTACATTCAACCAAGAAATCAAGTAGCAAACCCTAGTTGTAACACCTTCCACCAAGATAAATGCCAAAATGCCAATAAAAAGTCTCCTTCAACAGGTGCGCCTCAAAATTTCAGCCAAAACCCTAAAGAGGGCGCAAATTTCAGACCTCACTAATGAGTGAGTGAAAGATAATCAAAAAATGAAGGTGAAAACCCTCCATTTATAGAGTACCATGACCTAATTTTACATTTTAGGTCATGAAAAAGGCCAACAAGGCCAAAATACTAAAATTATACTGTTTTACATTAAATGTTCAAAATTAAAACCTAATCAAGCTAAAGAGAGATGTCATGCCCCTTTCAGGGAAACGTTAGCCCCTTCTAGGGAAAATAGGGCATCCTGGAGCAAAACGTTAGCCCTCCTTGGGCTTCTCCAACCTGCCACACGTGCCAACATTGCCAAATCTGCCTCCCAAGACGGCCATAAGGTTGGATGACGTCATGATCATCGTGGGTGACATCCTAGGCCTTCCAAAGCCAACATTCCACTGAAAAAGGGCCAATCCCCCTAGGTCAAGCTCTGCCAAGGTGCCTCTAGTGGAACGTCCTCCTCTACTTCGGTGCAAAGCCCCTGATGCATCTTTGTCCTGTCTCTACCCCCTGATAGGGTCTCAACATCCACTTGATGGGCTCTTCATCCCCATGGATGTCCGAACTGATTCAAGATTAGCCTGATACGTGATCTTTGCTACCGATAGTGGCATGGCCATCCCAGCATGCGACTGTCCTTCATAAGACAAAGTTGGGGAAGGTAGGGTCCACGAATCATTAAAATAAGATGTACAGAAAGGAATGGACCTCCCAGTCGAGACGAGCCTATTGGACATGGAATAAACGAGATGGTTCGGTGCTAAGAAGTTGAAAGTACCCATAAGGGAAGAATACATTCCAACACCGATATTCTCAGTTGATGGCTGAGAATTGTCGATCACAGGGATCAACTGTCCAAGAGATGCATTAGGACTAGAGCACGCAAAGGACAACTGATCGATCATCACAATCTTCCCTTCGTGAGGGAGGCAAAGAGTACGGAAGATAGACGACACGATGGTGATCATAGCATAAGTCCAATTGCGACCTAGTAACAGGTTATAATCAAGAAGTGCATCAACTACCTCTACTTCCACCTCTACCATCTTCCCACCCAACTGGACCGGAAAGGCAGGGAGAATACCGTGAGGATGGAAGGAATGACCGTCGAAAGAAGTCAACATGTTCGATGACTTGGAAAGGGTCAGAGAACCGAGAGCTTTCCAACAAACGAGGGACATCACACACGTAGCAGCGCCTTCATCAACAACCGCACGTTTGATGGTATTCTTTGAATACTCCACATGAATTTGGAAATCCACATGGTAAGGCAAGCGAGGCTTAACATCTGTGACATCAAACTTGATAACCTTTGAGACACTGGGTTCTAGAGCTCCTAAAGCAGAGAGTAAGGCATTCCTCTGTGAAGGACACGTCTAGAGTACCTCCAAAGCCGACATCGCACAAGGGGTTTGATCCAGGTCCTCAACAATAGAGTAGTTTTGGGCGGCTCTAGCATTTGTATTATGGGTAGAGCGCTTGAGTACTCCTTTCGGAATACGAGGCAGTGGCTCTAGTTTCTCAATTTGTAAAGTCGTCTCCGGAGGAGGAGGAGGAGATTCTAGACCAGGAATATTTTTTTAGAACTATAGTCTCGAGATCGAGTGGCTATATCGATTTTCGCATCGACCATGTCGATACATAAATGGTCGCCATCTTGCGATTGTTGGTTTTGACCTCCACCAACCACATTTTCGGAGTTTGAGGAGCTCGAGGCTAAGTGTTGATTATGATGGAATGGATTCATCAACACGGCGGACAATTGAGCTAATAGCCTCGCAGCTTCTACAAGTTTGGGGCATAAATGTGTAAGGTGATAATCTGTGCAAAGCTTATAGGGAAACTTCACCTTACGTCTTTCTCGTTTTCCCTCTCCAACATTATTACTCGTCTTCTCATTATTATTATTATCCTTGGGTTTATTACCATTTTTCCCACCCTTACGGTTGTTACGTCCTTTCTTCTTATTCCCTCCTAGTTGTTGGTTACCATTCAAGTTGGTTGACGATTTCACTGAGTGTACATCCGCCGACTGAGTGGGGTTGGAGGACACATACGAGGTTGATCCTCCTGCAGACTAGCTTAAAGACAACTCTTTCAACTAGTTTGTCACGGAGTCTGCGGACTTTCCATTTGGGGAACCTACGATGTCGTCGGCATTAGGTCTGGGCTTTTGCCTAGGGTCATAAGTAGACCACGGTGCATAAGGAAGAAGGTGGTATAACATCCCAGACTGAGCATATATCAAATCTAACTGTTGGGCCCTAAAAAATGCTTCTTCTTCAATGGTAACCCCAGAAGTAACAACGTCCTTTGAGATAGGAGGGTGCAAAGACTTAAGAAACTTTTCTAAAAGAAAGACTAGGGGTATAGGGGTCTTAATCAACCTCTTCCATCTACGCCACTCCTGGATATGGTCTGAGATATGAGTGGTGGTGTCCTGGCGTAAAGTAGACAAGAGCTCTAAGCCAGCATCATAAGGGATGGGCAACTGGAAGTGGTTAAGAAAGACTATCACCAACTGACTAAAAGTCCCATATGACCCCTTTGGTAGCTCAATATACCATTTCACAACAACTCTGATGAGGGTGCGTTGAAATAATCTCAAACGAATAGAATCATCATTAAGGGAGTTCGATGAGCACCAAAGGTGAAAGATTGTGATGTGATCACCAGGATCCTCTCCATTCTTACCCTCGAACTTCGGGATGTCTGAAGGAAGTATGGTGGGGACCGGGGGACATGTAGGATCGTGACTGACAAGGTCATTCATTAACTTAGCAAAATATGGCAAATTAAGCATGACCAAAAAAGGGAGACGGGGTTGTGACATCTAACCCCAACCTCCCGGGAAAGATTGCGCTTGCAGATTTGCACGCCATCCAGGGTTCTGGTAAACACCATGGCCCTATCTGGCATTATAAGGCCCTCCTCCGGGGCTGATTCATATAAGGTTGGTTGGGCATCATTCCAGCTGGAATGTTCTGTTGAGGGTTATAGAAATTGCCCCCAGTCGAATTAGATCCAAGTTGGGGGTTGCCCAGAATGTGAAACTAACCTCCTCCGGGCTGGAAACCGGAGGACAAGGGCGGATTCGTCATGCCAAAAACATTGGTAGGAATCTACACTGAGGAGGGAGGATTGTAGGATGGAACTTGAGCCAAAGCTTATCCGCCAAGTTGATTGTTCCACCCAGAAGTAGGAGGATTGATCCCAGGGTTAAAAGCAGGCATACCTCCCATATTAGGAGTCATTTGAGGGATTTGAGATCCACCAAATGAAAAAGGAGTGTAGGGAAGTGTACTGCCCCCAAGCTCAATGCTAGCATTAGCACCAGCAGCTGGGATGGAGCTCGAAAACTGCGAGGTGAAGTTAGGCATACCATAAGAAAATGGACTACAATCCATAGGGATGGACTGAACATTGTAGCCCGATGAGTGGCCAAGAGACCCAAAGGGGTTCGAGGCAGTAGCCTGAGCATTAACTATAGGCCGGGCCATAGTAATGATAGGTACCTCCGGCACTACGACCATGGAGGTTGTAGGAGTCGAAGGGGTTCCATTAACTATAGTAGGTATGGGAGTCGAAGGGCTCCCATAATTCTGAAGACCAGGTTCAGTACTCATCCTTGTAGAATCACAAGTCTGAACAGTCAATGTGTGCGTACCATGTATAATGACTCTACGCCTTTTAGAAGGCAAAGACATGAAATCCGGTGGTAACTGTAACAAGCGACGGGACCGACGGGGAGGCTGGTCTGACTCCACGATGACTTAAGACTCTAAAGATAAAAATATATCCTAAGGCCAACTAGTAAGAAAAGAGCACACCAAAAGTCAAATGGCCAAAATGCATGCAAACGAGGTAAAGTGGTTGAGTGGCCTCCCTCCCTAAAGAAGGTATGTCTCGTCTAAGAGGGACCTAAGACTCCCTCCTAAAGATCGAAGGTAAAAGAATCAGTTATAAGGGTCCTCATGGGCTTAACAACCAGTCGGTCAGATCCCCCCGGAGAGGTAATCCTCCATAAAGGTTGTGTGTTGTCCAATCCTTATCTAACCCAGGGTACCTACAGAATAACCCCTGCAAGTAACCTATGAGACACCTAAGCCAAGCAACTAATAAACAACTGTATAATCGATGCACAGGTGAGCAGTCGTAAGTCCGGATCACCTTATGGGCAGGGTAACAAAGGCCGAAACCTTGAAAGCACCGCCTCTCACAGAGGTACGGGCACTAGCAAGATCGCCAAATACGAATAAATCCACAAAAATATCTCTGACGCTAGGCGAGTATCCGGGGGATATCCCTTCAACCAACTTCGCGCGACCTCGTGATTAACTCCAGTGTGAGCGGAGCCTCCTGATCTTACCAATTATACAATGGATTTCTCAACTCCCTTTCTAAAAAACATATGTTGATTTAATTGCCTTGGAGAAGTTTACTCACAAAATCCTATTCCAAGGCACTAAATCCTAGGCTAGTTTGTGCACCCTAGAAAATAAAATCGTTACTAATAAATTTTAAATTATAGAGTTGATTTTATGGCCATGATTACTCAAAAAGGTATGATGATGAAACTCATGGTGTTATGACTCTGCAAGAAAAGTAAATATGGAAACAATGAAAAGTCCTAACTTTAACTTTTAATGTATGATATGCTTCCAAAAACGATGCAATTCTTAAATTCAACTCTGCAATTCAGAAGTAAAATGCAATCTTTCACTATATGCACTAAGCTAATGATAAAAACTCAAAGACAAAAATGTCAAGCAATGAAAATGCCTATTTTTTTTGTATTTTCAATATATCAAAACTGAAAATGCATGGACTGAAAAATAACTTGATATATAGACCTGTTGTGTATAAAAGAGAGATAACTCAAGTAGGATATCAAGCAACGAAACACCCAACCAAATGTACAAGGACAATAAAAATGAAAAGATGAAGAGAAAAACTTCGCCTAAAAATTCAACCAAAAGAGGGTTTCATGTCATCCCACAAGCACTCAAGAGGCACTACAGAGACCTAAGAAGGCTCAACAAGTATGAAATCCCACCCAACAAACACCAGACCAAGCAAACAGGCAAGGAAGAAGTGTGTACGCGACTGTTTGGGCAAACAAAGCATATATACGCAGCTTGCAGTGAGACAGACCGTGTATGTACGCGACTGTCAAGCAAAAAAGGTGCGTATATGCTTTGAAAAAAGGCCAGGAAAGGGGAAAAGGCTGAAAACTCAGACCCAGAGTGAACATGAGTTGTCAGGCAATGACACGACAAGAACTACAATAGAAACTAGAGTAATCTAAGGAGAAAAGTACTTCAAACCCTAAGAAAAAAGATTCTTCCCCAGTGGAGTCGCCAATTCTGTTACGAGGAAAAGCTCTCTATGGCTAGGGTGAACCACAACAGACATGTATGACTATAGAAATCAACTCAATTCCAACATATGCTATATAAACCAATGTGCAAGCAAGGTATGAAAGAGGCCTACATCGTCCAAACGTTTGATGATGTCCACTATTGAGCACTTCGACCCAAAGCTTTATACCTGCAACAAGTTCTCAACAAACAAGCAGAGCAACCATATAGTGATAATATAAAAGGTTAGCACATTAGATAGCATAATCCATTAATATACAAAACAAACATGCCCATGGATAACAATTCATAAATTTGCAAGATATCAATTGGACGGGAAAGGAGTATTTCTATTAATAAATGATCAGCAGAAGTGAAATTGTTACAAACTTCCGTGTCGGCACGGTTCGGAACCAAGAAACCGAATTCCTTCCAACTGGGTCCCCACCACTTCAATCCTCCACCAACGACAAGCTCATATAAGGGAGACAAAGAGGTTCTACATCAAATAAGGGAAGAGCTTGGGGGTTGAACACTGAGTTCAGACTTAAAGGACAAAGAGATGCAGACTCAATAATGAAGTAATAATTTCTCCAGACTAACTTTTCTCTCAAAGTTGAATTCTCTCTCCTTTCCATAGCTCAGAATTAGCTTCTTTATAGCCTTCAAAATGCAATTGAAGGGCCAAGTCAGAACGTTTCTAGTATATGGAAGGCCAAGGATTAGAGATCTCATGTCGTGACATGGAAACCTGACATTTAATTTTGATTTTCTAGCACAAATCTCGATGTACGCGGGGTGTAGTGGAGCAGCCAGCGTATACGCATGTTGTATAGCTTTCAAGGTGCGTACAAGTGGAAAAATCTGTTGCAACTAAAGCATGGAAACTGCCTTTTTGTTTCTGCTATGAAGGAGGGCTCATGTAATCTTTTGCATAATGACCTAGCTTGTTACAGTTAAAGCATCTTACTTTAGATAAATGAGAGTGTTTACCTTGAGGTTTCTTACCTTTTCCTTTGTGCTAAGGAAACCTCTTCCATTTCTTAGCTTTGGTTGAAAGAGCATGGTCTTTCACCGATGAGGGTTCATTTCTTCTTTTAAGTCTGCCCTCTTCTTCCAAGCAATCATGCCATAATCTCTCGAAGTTGGGTTGAACTTCTCTTCCATTCACTGATGAGAGAAATGTCTCCCATGATTCATGAAGACCATCTACTGTTGTTTGTACAAGGTCATCATCATCTACTGCAACTCCAATTGCTGCAAGTTGATCTCTTGTTTGGGCAATTTTGGAAAAGTAGGCAGAGATGGTTTCATCATTTCCCATCTTTAATGTGCGTAGTTGTTTCTTCAAGGTCCTTTTCTGAGTTGGGGCCTTCTTTTCATATAAATTTGCTAGGGCATCAAAGCATTCCTTAGTTGTCCTTAAATGAGCAATAAGAGGCATCATGTGGTCTTTAACTGAGTCAAAAATGACCCTCTTGGCTTTGGCCTGCCTCTTCTTATAGGCTGCTCTTCCTTTATTTGAAGTAGGTTCTTCCATCACCCTAGTAACCATCTCATCCAAGTCACCTTCTTCTAAGCATTGAAGTTCGAAGCCCCTTCAAGCCTATCGTATGCTTTGATTGAAGATGAAGCCATACTGAAAGTTCGAAGATCTTCTTAGATGTATGCTCAGAAAAAAATTTAAGGGATCATTGATCAAACCCTCAGGGTAGGTCTTATCATGATCTTTAGAAAAAAATTGCCAAGAAAAACCTTTTATGGTAGTAGACCAGAAAACTAACCAGCTCACTAAGAAATAAAATTCCAAGTCAACATCAAGTAAATAGGGCTAAGAACATAATACCACTATCTAACCTAGTGGCTGAAAGGAGACCTCAAAACAACCCTAATACCTTTAGTCCAAAACAATACAAAAGTTGCTACAACAAAGCCAGAAAAAATCAGCAGTTCTAGGGCAGCCCTTTCAAATCATGTTCAAAATACTAGGGATGCAAGTAGATAAGACAAGGCAGCATACACATGTGGCACCAACAGAAATGAGGACAACAACAACATACACATGGCATTACCAGCAAGGAGATGAGGACAACGATAGTATACACAGGCGGTACTAGCAGAGAAGAGGACAACGACAACATACACATACAGTACCAACAGAGAAGAGGACAACAGCAGTAGCAGGCTGGATAGAATAATCCCACGGTGGCTTAACACACCTACAGAATCTGTCCTAGAGGAGCCGCAACCACTCAACAATCTTAATAAATAGGAGCCGCGGAAAACCTTAGATCAAAAACTCGGATAGAAAAGAGTGTGAATGAGTTGAGTGAGGATAGGTCTCTTTAATTTATAGTTTTGGTAGGTAGGTTAGGGCTAGCTCATTAGACTTAAATTTAGGGTTAGGTTTAAACCCTGACAATTAAACAATTAAACAAATAATATTTTATAATATAAAATATTAAATGTTAAATTACAAAAGTCAACAAGGAAGATAACAAGTCAAGGAGAGGGGTATAAAAAAAAAGGCGACTAGCTTTCTTTAGAAAGAAGCAAGAAATCAAACCAACACCCAAACAACAACTAAAGGGGGGCGTAACTCAAACCAGGGGTTCCAAAACAATAAGACAAAGTCAACATGTAAGTTCTTCTTAAATGGCAGAATGTCCACATGAGTCTCATGATATAACTTATAAGCTTTTATCGTCCCAGCATACGAAGAAGGTTAATAATGTGATCATGCCCTTTTTCTTAACTGCTCCTGGGTTTCATGGACCATCCCAGGAGAAAAGAGGGTCACACATTATCTCGGCTTGGTATTTAACCAAGAAACTGCATGGTCCCAGACCAAGGATACCCCAGAACACATCTAGGGGCCCTATATCACAACTAGGGTCTTATCCACCAAGGTACACAACCAAGGATCAATCCAAACACCGAGCAAGGATTCCCTGGAACACATCTAGGGGCCTTAGAACACATCTAGGGACTTATACCATCAAATTGATTGGTCCTTGACGAAGAAGCCCAACAATACACTAGGGGCCCAACTAGGGTCTTTTGCCATGGCTCTAACTACTTGGTCCCAAACCAAGAACCCCAGGAGTGTATTGGGGAACCTACATCACAACTACGGTCTTTTCCATCCTACCAGATAATGGCTCTTGCAGATGCATTAATTTTAATAGAGGGAATGTTGAATAATATAATATTATATTATATCTATTAATTAGGCCCTATTGTGCCTGGACAGTGAATTGTAAATTAAGAGGATAAAGTGATAGGTCGGCCCAGACCTAATTATAGACTGAACAGACCACTATTTATAAGAGAGGTCAATGCCTCATTTGGAAACATACACACATAGCTCTGCAGTGCGCAAGTCTTGGAGGAGAAGTTGTTGCAACTAATGGTGACATCAAGGAGGGTATTTGGTCCATCTCTTGGTATTTCTTGGTCAAGTGGTGCCCTACTCTTCCTAGTGAAGGAGTAGAGGAGGATCTTTTGTTTGGTCTTTGGTCTATCTATATTGAGGAAGTTTTGTTGGGTTTTCTTCCCCATGAGGGTTTCCCAGGATAATCTGTGTGTCTCTATTGTTTATGTGATTGCCTCTCTTTCGGTGATCTTATCTATACAACTAATGTGATAAATGATTGTAATAATATAGAAGAACCGCAATTGCTAGCTGTATAAGTAAAAACTTCAACATAAGAAGGCTGGAATCATTGTTTGACACTTGGATCTTATTCCACTTGTTAAGTGTTGTATTTTAATAATTTATTGGCAATTTTTGAACGTTGATCTCTTGTTGTTGTTACAAATGTACTTTGCTAATATAAACTGTTAAATCATTGCAAGATTTATTGCAACAACCCTCCTTCATTCATAACTAGTGTTTTGGGGCCTTTATTTCTCTTCTTAGACTTGGTATTGATTATTGAATGTATTGGAACACTTCACACATACATACTATCTCAATTACCTTGCCTAAACCTCATTTTAACTCTCCTTGCCTTCCTAAACCTAGTCTATCTCATTGAGTGACTAGGATAGGGGGCCATAGACTTGCCTCTAGCTTGCTATAGGATCCCTTCAAGTCACAAGGGAAGCCCCCCTTGCGTTGGATATTCACCCAACACTAAAACGAGGGAAGTACTTGTCTAGGTGACAGTGACAACTACTTCCAATTGTTACGCAAGATCAACATTATGTGAAAGGATTTGCACAAGTGTTAAATACTGTGATAACATGACCATCACTTTATGGACATTTTATGAGGGTGCTCCATCTTTGAACCATCATTTGACTAAATCATGGGATGTTGGCATACTTTGAGGAGGGAACACCTTTATCTATGCTCTATTGGACCACACGAGTGGTATCTGTTGATGTTCTGGTAGCTGCAGAAGGGTCTTTCCCTCCTAGATGACCTTTCTTAGATGCATAGACAATTTTGGAAGCAAGAGATCCATTGGATAGATGTTGAAATACCCTAGAAGAGAAGTCAGCCCACAAGAATATAAAGTATAATGAAAAGACACCTTCCCAGAAGAGAGCCTAGCCAGAAGGACAAGAAGACTATAAATAAGGAGGTGCCTTAGCTCATTTTTTCACTCACTCACACTCTCCCAGCTACACAGAAGCAAGCCGCAAGTTTGGAGGAGGTGGCGTAGTAGTTGCAGCTGCACAATTTATTCTTTCTCAGTCTTTTGGTATCTCTCTCTTGTGCGCCACTCCTTGAGGAGGTGCGCTACCTTTGTATGGTGTTGTTGTTGCAGTTGGGGTGGTATTTCTGGTAAAGCTAGCACTTGTGCTAGGTTTTATCTGATTGGACTTGCTTTGTGAACGAAATCTATCTAAGAAAGGTTGTTGGGTTTTTCCCCATTTGGGGTTTTTCGAGGATAAATCTCTTGTGTTCTTTTTTGTCCCTTGTTTATGTTGTTATTGCTCAGTACATGATATATATGTTAATGGTAACGAAGTCAAAGAACACTAGTAACACTAATGCTCTGTAAATAAGGAAAATCCAACATGGTATCAGAGTTGGTTACCTTCAGAACAGTTTGACCACTAGAAGGAAGATCGGTACAACGACACCTTGCATCACCCTACAACTACAATACCTTGTCAAGGTCGTTGAGCACTTTCCCAAGGATGTTGGGGATAATTCTTGTACAGAGCAGTGCGCCCTACCCTAGCACAAACCTTGGAACCCTAAATGTACTGATTGGTTAAATTTGTGAAATTGAGGTTTTTCAGGGGCTAGGGTTTCTACCAGCGAAAAATGTCTACCAGCATGAGAGTAGAAGACAAATTGGATGGAGCAGATAACTTCAAGTCCTGGAAGCACAAAGTTCTCCTCATTCTAGAAGAGAATGATCTATTAGATCACATAATGAAAGATCTTCCAGACCCTAAAGATGAAGAAGCAAAAGCAAAGTTCAAGAAGAATGAGGTCAAGGCGAAGAGGATCTTGACAGATTCAATCAAGGATCACCTGATACCCAATGTATCACAACTGAAGACACCGAAGGATATGTTTGATGCCCTAACTAGACTTTATCAAAGTAAGAATACCAGTCAAAATCTTACTCTAAGGCATCAACTCAGAAACGTGACAATGAACAAGTCAGAAATAGTAGCCAACTATTTCATGAGGATCTTGCAGATCAAAGACCAGTTAGCAGTTATTGGAGATCCAGTAGAAGACATTGAATTCATGACTACTACACTCAATGGATTTCCCTCCTCTTTGGATCCATTTATTTAAGGGATTTGCACCATAAGCAAATTGCCCAAGTTTAACAAGCTCTGGGTAGATTTCTCTCAGGAGAAATCCAGGCTAATATCCAAGACACAAAAGACTAATGAGGATGAAAATAAAGCACTTGCTGCCCAAGTGAAGAAGAGAAAGAAAAGGGAAGAAGGCAGCCCGAAGAAGTCTAAGAGACCTCGTTACAAGAAGGACGTGTTAAAGATCAGATGCTACAGTTGCCAAAAGTTGGGACATTATGCCTTTCAATGTCCATATAGAAATGAAAAGGAGAAGAAGAAACACCATGCACATGCAACAGATGACGAAGAGCACTCAAAGGCATCAAAGGTTAAAAGTCTTTACAACTTTATTATTTTCTATTGCTATCAAATGTTCACGTACACCTAAATACTGTCGGTGCGATTGCCATTAAGAAAATGCTTATTGTTAATGATATACTTATCTGCAAGATGAAATTGATCTCCTCTAGAATATGTTCTTGATTACTAACCATTCCATGGAGGTTACCATGGAAATGTTGTTCTTGTCTCTTGTTTCGAGCAAGTCACAGGTGATGGCTCTAAGAAGGATCTATGATGACAGTTGCATGAGGAAACTATTTAGACAGTCTCTAGCCAAGACATAGAATTGTGTACATGAACGTACACATCCATGTGAAGTACAAGACGAAGAAGAGTATCTCTTGTGGAGATTGACTGTGAGGAACAGAAGGCTCCAAAGATGACCGTACAGTTAATTTGACCACTCTTCAGATCACCAGGAAAAGTCAGAAGGGCCTACCTAGAAATGATGCAGTAAACAAGCATGTTCTCATATAGATACATGGCATTAATAAGCCATACTATGAAGAGAAGTAGATGACTCCACCAGTGGTGAGGCAGGCAGATTTGAGAAGGAGCTATGATGACGGTTGCAGGAGGCAACTATTTAGACAGTCTCTAGCCAAGACATAGATCTATGTACACGAACGTACACACCCATGTGAAGTAGAAGACGAAGAAGAGTATCTCTTATGGAGATTGACTGTGAGGAGCAGAAGGCTCCAAAGATGACCGTACAGTTAATTTGACCACTCTTCAGATCATCAGGAAAATTCAGAAGGGCCTACCTAGAAACGATGCAGTAAACAAGTGTGTTCTCATACAGATACATGACATTAATAAGCCATACTATGAAGAGAAGTAGATGACTCCACCAGTGGTGAGATAGGCGGCCCCACCAAGTACCTGTTAAGGTTTAAGCTATTATTGAGTTTCTTTTATTTCATTAGATAAGAATAACATAGATAGGATCACTGAGAAATACACAATCACAAGAGACACATCATTTATCCTAGGAAACCCTCATGGGGGAGAAAACCCAGCAAAAACTTCCTTAATATAGATAGTCAATACAATGCCAAGAGATAACTCAAACAAATAAAGAAAGTCCTCTCCTAAGAATGCACCTCTCTCTCTCTCTTCCTTCTTCTCCAACTACAGCTCCAAACTTGCGCTCTAATCATCAAGTGACTGAGTGAACAAATGAAGCGCTAGCCTCTCTTATTTATACAATCTGACACGTGTGAACTGGGGTGTCTTTTCACTGGCAGGGTCGACTTCTCATTCTAGGTGGTTATAACCACTTTAATATATTCTGGGTGGTTATAACCACTTTAATATATTCTGGGTCCAACATTTCGTTTAGCCCATTACAATTAGAGTTTGACCAATCCGCAAAAGGGGATTTGGTCATTTACAATACCTGACATGATCAATCCACAAAAGGGGATTGATCTAATGAATAATACATCAATAATAATTAGAATACTCTTTGCAGTTACAATATTTCAACACTCTCCCTTAACAAGAAGGGTATTCTACAACAACATCAGGCGAGAGAGAGGGCAGCACCATCAACCGCATCTTGGAACACTGACTGGCATATCTATAAATCATCGGAAGTTTTTCTCATCATCATCGTTCACAGCATGGAGCTGGAGTAGCTTCATCATCTTCTTTAGCATGAGGCTAAAGTAACATCATCATCTTCTTTAGCATAAGGCTAAAGTAACATCATCGTCTACTTTAGCATGAGGCTAAAGTAACATCATCATTATCATCATCTTCAGCAAGAAGCTGAAGTGGCATCATCATCATCATATTCAATAAGAGGCTGAAGTGGCATCATCATCATCATCTTCAACAAGAAGCTGAGGTGGCATCATCATCATCAACTTCAGCAAGAAGTTGAGGTGGCATCATCATCATAAAATGTATCAACATGGATTAGTATAACACTAATACATCATCATCATCAATAACAACACAAGGCTGATACAACATCAAAAGCAACAATATCACAGGACAAAGGCTGGAGCATCATCAACAACAACAACATCACAGCACAAAGGTTGGAGCATCATCAACATTAACACTAGGCTGAGAGTCTTCAGCACAAGGCTGACATCATAGCATGAAGTTGGCAACACATCATCACAACACGAGGTTGGCACATCATCACAGCACGAGGCTGGTATGTCATTAGTGCGAGGCTGGCATCACATCACTTAAGTTGGCACATCATCATAGCACGAGGTTGGCATCACAGCAATTAAGCTGGCACATCATCACAACAATTTAGCTGGAATCACAACACAACAATTAAGCTGGAATCTCAACACAACAATTAAGCTGGAATCACAGCACAACAATTAAGCTGGCATCAACAATTAAGATGGAATCTCAACACAACAATTAAGATGGAATCTCAACACAACAATTAAGTTGAAATCACATCACTAGGCTAACAGCACCACACAACAATTAAGCTGGAAGCACAACACTAGGTTGGCATCACCACACAACAATTAAGCTGGAAGCACAACACTAGGTTGGCATCACCACACAACAATTAAGTTGTAAGCACAACACTAGGCTAGCATCACCACACAACAATTAAGTTGGAAGCACAACACTAGGCTGGCATTACAACACAACAATTAAGCTGGAAGCACAGCACTAGGTTGGCATATCAACATAACACTAGTCCCCCTATCAAGGGAGGTCCTTTTAGACTATACCAAGCTTATCTCTAAAGTGCTCAAACTTTACACGAGATAGGGGCTTGGTCAACACATTGGCAACCTGTTCATCTGGGAGTAACTCTTCTACTCCATCATGGCAACAACTTCATCTGAAATTGAGAGTGGCTCAATAACTGATATTGAAGATAGCTCTTCTTATTTCATGGAGGTAACTCTATCTTTCATTGTAGTCATGTCTCCATGACCCAACTAATGTACTACACCAGCTGCCACTCAATTTTTAAATATGGGGATTGCTCCCCTTGCATCTCATGAATTATGGTTGTTCTGGTTGTCTTCATAAATACTGGAATTATTTCTTCAATAACTGGAGTAAGTGCCTCGTCATAGTCTTCTCCCTCTTGCTGGGAGAATCCTCTTAGACACACATCAAGCTTTGTACATCTGCAACATGTTTGATTTGTATAGATCAATATTGGAAGTCAATATTGACTTATCTTTTAGTCTCACGGAAGAATCCATATCCTAGTCTTTCTGACTGGCTTTCTTCCTTGTTACTGAAACAAGGGAATCTTCCCAGGAGATTTCATATCTCCTAGAAGTTTCTGAAGCTATGATCTAGTCTTCTCATGACATCTGTCTTCCAGTCCTGGAAGTTGTCTCTTCATCTGATCCTTTCTGAGATTAGGCTTACTCTTGATTTCTTCTGAGTCTACAAGGACTTCATCATCTCTTACAGGGTATACTTGATGTTAAATACCAAGTCTAAATAAGCAAGACAAAGTTAGGCTTCCAACAAGTCCTGCTTCTCATCAAAGTGGCTTCATTAAACTTTGAACAAGTCCACTGTGAGTCTTGATCTAATGTTCATTCATCATTGGAGCCTTCTGCTCCTTGCAATCATTCTTCATATGAGATACTCTGAATCTCGAGAGATAGCTTCTTCTTCATCTTCTTTGGTACATGAGTGTATCTGGTCATATACATAGTCTGCTTCATGTCTCATATAATATGCTACCTTTAGAAACCTTCACTATAGCTTCCTCAAGGTTATCACCTGTGACCTAAAACAAGGTCAACAAAACAAGAATAATACCCTTTTGATAATAGTAAATAAAACAATAGCACGGACCATCATCACAGTAGCTCCTTTAGAGTTATCACTTCTGACCTGTATGAGGCAAAGATCAAGAGTAAGAAATACAATACAAAATGAGGTCAACACTCTTATAGTGTTGCGATCAAACATTCCTCCATGGCAACCTAGAACTAACACAAGAGGTTTCTCCTAGAGGAGATGTTAGTTGTATGATTACATTAAACATTTATCTCAATATGCTACCAAGTATAATACTTTTCAAGGACTGGTATCTCGACTATAGTGTTTACTTGTAAAGGGGTAGTCATCAACTTATTAAGTGCAACTTTGAATCTTA
>SNQJ01S0139768.1:0-10541 GCA_010110895.2 Picea sitchensis | reverse complement strand
AATATAGATAGCCAATACAATGCCAAGAGATAACTCAAACAAATACAGAAAGTCCTCTCCCAATAATGCGCCTCTCTCTGTCTCTTCCTTCTTCTCCAACCGCAGCTCCAAACTTGCGCTCTGATCATCAAGTGAGTGAGTGAACAAATGAGGCGCTAGCCTCTCTTATTTATACAATCCGGCACGTGTGAACTGGGGTGTCTTTTCACTGGCAGGGCCAACTTCTCATTCTAGGTGGTTATAACCACTTTAATATATTCTGGGTGGTTATAACCACTTTAATATATTCTAGAGCCGAATTTTCATTTAGCCCATTACAATTAGGGTTTCACCAATCCGCAAAAAGGGATTTGGTCATTTACAATACCCGACATGATCAATCCACAAAAGGGGATTGATCTAATGAATAATACATTAATAATAATTAGAATACTCTTTGCAGTTACAATACTTCAACAGTACCAGCTTAAAAGGAGCTAGATTTCAGAGGGAGTCAACCCTTAGGATCCAGTAGGGAGGAGCAACCTCCCAGTACAATCCATAGGAGATCAAACTTTAGAAGAAGTCAACAGATGCAGTGGAACCAGGTGGCTTCGAAGATCATATAGATTCAGAGGGGGAGGGAGACGTCTTCCAGGACTTGAGGAGGCTAGATCGTAGCTTCAGAGGCTTATAGGAGACCTGAGATCTCCTGGGAGGATTCCCTTGTCTCGATAGACCTTGTTGCAGTGACAGAGGAGGAAGCCAGTTAGAAGGACTGGGATATAGATTCTGCCTCAGTTCCAGAAACCACACATGTTTCCCAGTTATGTGGCGCTAATGAGTAGCATCATTGATTCAGATCCTTCCACCATTGAAGAAGTTGTTGAGAAGTAGGAAAGGAAGGATGCCATGATGGAGGAGTATCAGTGATTCAGTCCATCATGAAGAATGATGTGTGGGAGGTGGTTCCGAGACTATAAGGGAAGTCAGTAGTGACTTCCAAGTTGATCTACAAGATCAAGCGTGCTGCAGACGAAAGCGTGAAGCGATATTTGTCGCTAGAAGATTCTTCCAGTAAGAGAGAGAAGACTATGACGAATATTTTTCTCCCGTATCAAAATACACTTTCATTAGATCAATCATTGCGATTGCTTTCGCAATGGGATTGAAATTACACCAGATGGATGTCAACACTGTTATAATATAATGGATGTGCTCGTTTAACCATAGACAATATAACAATATTGTCACCCAACCATAGGCCGAAGCCACCCCCGAGCACCTTAACCTTGACAGAGAATGATTCCAGAAGCAAACCCTAGGCTTAATAGCCAAACAAAGGTGGCACACCTCTCTCCAAGGATAGCGCACCAAGCAAGAATAACAGAGACTGATCAGAGAGTCCAACCCAGAAAACTGAAAATGCAAATTGCAGAACTGTCACCATCAATTGCTCCCAGGACTTGTGCACAAACTGGCCAACTGCAGTGTGCACAAGTCTACTTCTGGAGTTCTGAGAATACTGGCCAAAATGAAGACTGGCCTCCTATATTTATATTGTTTCTGCCAAACTGCCTGCGCTGACTTCTCATTCTGGGTGCTAATTACTTAGTATATAACATTTCCTTTTAGCTGACTTCTTCTCTTGGAGACTAATAACCTAATACAAATCATTCTCTTGAGCTGACTTGTCTTCTAGGGTTATTAGCCAACCAATTAGGGTTTCTTCTTGCTTCCCGGAATATTCTATTCTTGTCAGGGTTACACGTGGAGGTAAATACCTCCCGCAGCTATCATAATATCAACACTCCCTCCTAGATAGGGAGGTATTGGAAGGCAATGGTCTTGAGCACAAACATACCATTGAATCGGTAGCATCATCATAGCCACACAAGCTATCTCATGGTCAAATTACGAGCACAATCGTCACTATCAGTGTCATCTAAAAATATCAGCTACATCATCTCCTGAAACCATACTCCATCTGAGTAATCAGACATGATGTTGAAAAAGTCACTCACTCCAAGGAGTGATACAAGGACCATTCTTCTAATCTGGGCATATGTCCTAGAAGAATAGATGTTCTGGACCATTTTCCATCTGGAGAATCTTTGTCCATCAGTACACTGATCATCCATATAGTTGATGATCATTTTCAACACTACTGATAGTCTTCAAGGCAATTAAAACAATTTCATTCAATAGAACACGATTGTGTCTATCCATAGTAGTACACAACTACAATCCAATGGTACACTACCACACCAAGTAGCAAATAGCTACTTGATCAGTGACATATAGTCATAATCAATGGAACACATCCACCACAGTAGCATACATCTACTGTCCAGAGACATACAGTCTCCATGGCAATCATATAATCTGATATCAACCTGCACTGAAACAATATCATGATGTAATTAAGTCATCTGGGCCATTCCTCCACTCACATCTGTGAGATATGGAAAAACATCTACCCTCAAAGAATAAAACATCAATGATGGGCTATCTGGACTATTCTTCTCAAGCAAGGAAGAATAATTGTCCTGATTTCTGAGCCTGGACCATTCACCTATCTGGGCCATTCCTCCGACACTAAACAAAGTGCAACCTAGAGAGAGTGATTTTTCCCTAGGGAATGCTTGTCCCTGATTGTTGAACCTGGACCATTCACTATTCGAGCCATTCCTCCGGCACTAAACAAAGTGCAACCTGGAGAGAATGAATATGCCCTAGGGAATGAGAGTCTGGACCATTTCCTAAGAAAATGAATGTCCTGCACCAACCTCCAAAATGGACCATTCTTTGAAACTTCTCACAACTGTGAGCTTCGAAAGAATGATTGTCCGGCGAGGCGGACTAGTCTTCTTGACCACTACTAAGAGTGACCGTCAAAAAGAAAGATTGTCCCAGACCATTCCCCCACACTGGCCACAAGGGGAATCGTTGTCTATGGTACATTAGCAATCCATCGAAGCATTTTCATTACGAAAATGCCCGTTCGATCTCGACCATTTTCCAAACTGAAAAATGCATGTCCGTCATAAATCTCAAACCACTTTCCGAACTGGAAAGGAACTGCTCATCCTGGACCATTTTTCGAACTGAAAATGATTGTCCATAAATCAATAACACATCAGTGCTCCCTCCCAACCTTGGAGTCATCTCTTCTCTTTTCAATAAGGAAGTCGTCTCCACGAGCTCCAGCTTGTTTCTTGAGTATGCAAACTCTTTCATCTTGGACAGAGGCTTTACCAAAATATATGCTTATCTGCTCATCTGTGGAGATATATTGGAGAACCACTTCTCCTTTCTGGACCTCACCACAAAGAATGTAATGCTTTATCTCAATGTACTTTGGTCTTTCTGGAACACTGGTTTTCTCTGAAGGCTTCATATAGCTCTGATCATTATAGTATATCATAGTTGGATTCAGCTTTTTTGTTTCCCACTAGATCATAACATCGTGGCAAGGGTCAAACTGGAACATATCCAAGTGGCACTTCTTCTATCATCATGAGAGTTTGTCATGGATTAGCAATCCATCATCCTGGACTTCTGAGTAACCATTCTGATATAATATCTTTGTTATAGAAAGTTTTTCACCACGCTTCTATTGTGCATTGGAGGCTTTGCACCAAGTTTTTTGAATCCTTACAAGATCTTCTTCCATCTGCATACAAGACTCTCTTTCTGGTATACCTCAAAACCTTGAGGTTTCTCTATATACGCTTCTTTGTTCAATTACTCTGTTGAGGAGAACAATCCTTACATTCATCTGATGTGAACTCCAACCCATGGATATTGTAGGAGATATAATGGCTTAGGTATGTCTGGTTACCGGAACAAAGTTATCATCGTAGTCTTCTCCCTCCATCTAGGAGAACCTTTAGTTGTGGATCTCACAATGCTTCCATTCATAAGTCTTCCATACATTGTTCCTTATCACAACTTCTATTTCTTCTGCTTGATTGCTTTTAGAGGGTTTAGACCAAGTTGGTAGTCTTGTGGTTCTTGATATAATGACTGGTTGTTCTGGCTTTTCTTTCTCTCTTGGAATCTTCATGTTCTTCCTCATGTTTCTCTTTAGCTCTTGGGTCCATGGAGTTTTCTATAGATTCCATTCCCTGAACATTCCAACTTCTTTCTTTCATCATAGGATCATGGATGTGGATGGACAACCAGGGATACTTTAAGGCTTCTTTTTGAAGAAGACTTCTTCTAAAGTCAAACTGAACACATAATACTTTTCATGGTTGCTACCATGGATAGATACTTCATCATCTTCAATGGATAATATTATTTAGGATTAGCTCCCTTCTAATCCTTGCTTCATGCATGTTCTTCTTTTGGAATTATATAATCGGCTCCCTCCATCTAAGAGAGTCCACACTTCCATCTGCATCCTTATTGCCTTCTGCAAAGTGTCACAAGTCTTTTCCAATTTCCTCTTGATTGTTGGCTTCTTTCTGTTTTTACTTCTTCTAGGTTTCTTACTGTTTGATTCTGATTTCAGCTTATCTTGCAGTTGTTACTTATGTAATAGCTTCCACATGAATTGTTACCAGGGGTTGTTGATGTACTTCATCCTTTCATGTGTATTGCCTAACTTGTAGTCATCGTGATAGCAATCCTTCTCTTGTTATTCTTCCAAGGTATAGTTTCTCTTTGAACATATTATCTTCTAAGAAATAGATATGCAAGATATGTACAGAAACTATGTAAACATGGTATGTACAAGAATTATGAAGAATATTGTTACCTTGTCTTAGCAGAAGAAGTTTGTTTTGTCCTGCTTCACCTTCTTTGAGGGTTCCCTTTCTTCGGCAATTGATGCTTCGTGTGTTTCCTTCCTTTTCTTTAACCGAGACAATGATTCTTGTAGTGACCATATTTTCAACAATTGAAACATTGTATTTTTGTCATATCTTTCTCTTGATTTGGTTTCTTTCTGGAGCCAAACTTCTTTTTATTCCTAAAATTCTTGAACCTTCCCGTGAAGTCTTGATCATCGTATTTCTTTTGGGGTTTCTCTTTTGCACTAATCCTTGATTCTTCTTGTGCACAACAAGTCCAAAGTTCTTCAAATGTAAGATACTCCTTCCTTGTGTTCATGCTTGCGGCAAATGCATCCCATGTCTTGGGAAGACCATTGAGTACTATATTTACCAATTCCTTCTCTGAAATGATCTCTTCAATAGCTTGTAATTGATCTCTTAACTGAGATATCCTCACAAAGTATGATGTTATGTTGTCATCATCATTCATTTTCATGTCACGGAGCTCATTCTTCAGACTCATTACATGTCCAATATTTCTGACTGAGAAGAGGTTTGTTAGGGCATCATACATCTTCTTATATGAGTCAAGATGGGAGATGTAGGGTATCAAGTTGTCTTTTATAGAGTCCACTATGATACTCATGGCATTGATGTCATTGTCTTTGAACTTCTCCATAATTGCAACATTCTGAGGTTTCTTCTCTTTTCCTTCTTCGAACTGTGGTTCCACGATCTTTCCTTTCACGATATCCAATACATTATTCTTGACAAGGATGAGGTCAATCCTTGTCTTCCATGCTCTGAAGTTAGAATCCCCTTCTAACTTGTTTTTTGACTTCATAGAATAAGTCATAATTGCTTTGACTTGCTCAACCCTTGATTTTGACCAAAAACTCAAACTTGAAATTTTAGCTTGCTGAGAGTACCAGGGGATGCGCTAGGCTAGGGCGCAATAGTCTATCCATAAATTAGGTCAATCTCTTCACTTAAGGTGCCTCAACGAGATGGTTAGGTTTTCGTTGCTGCAACTGCAACTAAACAAATCCTCCCAATCTATCTTCCAACAGATAGACTGTCCAAAGATAGTGTTGGTCCATGACCTGTTAGAATATAATGGATGTGCTTGTTTAACCATAGACAATATAACAATATTGTCACCCAACCGTAGGCCGAAGCCACCCCTAAGCACCTTAACCTTAACAGAGAATGATTCTAGAAGAAAACCCTAGGCTTAATAGCAAAACAAAGGTGACACACCTATCTCCAAGGATAGCGCACCAAGCAAAAATAATAGAAATTGATCAGAGAGTCCAACCCAGAAAACTAAAAATGCAAATTGCAGAACAACTGGCAGCAGCTGCTCCCAGAACTTGCGCACAAACTGGCCAACTGTAGTGCACACAAGTGTACTTCTGCAGTTATGAGAATACTGGCCAAAATGAAGACTATAGTTGTGTGCTACTTCGGTGGATGTGTTCCACTAGCGGAGGTTGTACGACTCTGGACAATAGCTATGTGCTACTTCGGTGGATGTGTTCCACTAGAGGAGAATGTCTAACTTCGGACAGTAGTTGTGTGCTACTACATAGGGCGTGTTCCCCTGGCAGTGATTGTGTGT
Organism: Picea sitchensis; assembly: GCA_010110895.2. Taxonomy (NCBI): domain Eukaryota; kingdom Viridiplantae; phylum Streptophyta; class Pinopsida; order Pinales; family Pinaceae; genus Picea; species Picea sitchensis. The sequence continues at coordinate 4,160 of SNQJ01S0139768.1, read as the reverse complement.
CACTCGACAGTAGTTGTGTACTACTTGGCAACAGTTGTGATCTATTGGATGACATTGTAGTAGCTGTGTGCTACTAGTTGATTGTCATGGAGATTACCATATAGTTTGTATGTAGTTGTGTGTGCTACCATTTGATCGCAGAGACTATGCATGATTATTCGAGCTACCAAAGGCCTTGTAGCAGTCGTGTGCCTGCTAGAAGATTGCAGAGTAGTCAGTGGACTACCAGATGAAGACATCGTAAAATATGTGTCCCTAGCTAAGAGGGAGTGTTGATGTTTTGGAAGTTGTGGGAGGATCTTTCCCTCCTAGATGACCTTTCTTAGATGCAGAGAAGATTCTGGAAGCAAGAGATCTATTGGACAGATGTTAAAATACACTAGAAGAGATGTCGGCCCAGAAGAATATAAATTATAATGAAAAGACACCTTCCCAGAAGAGAAGTCGGCCTAGCCAGAAGGACAGGAAGACTATAAATAAGGAGGCGCCTTAGCTCATTTGTTCATTCACTCACACTCTCCCAACTACACAGAAGCAAGGCGTAAGTTTGGAGGAGGTTTTATTAGGGATATTTTTGTGCTAGGGTTTATCTGATTGGACTTGCTTTGTGAACGAAATCTATCTAAGAAAGGTTGTTGGGTTTTTCCCCCATTTGGGGTTTTCCTAGGATAAATCTCTTGTCTTCTTTTTTGTCTCTTGTTTATGTTGCTACTGCTCAATACATGATATATATGTTAATGGTAATGAAGTAAAAGAACACTAGTAACACTAATGCTCTATAAATAAGGAAAATCCAACAGTATCTTGGTCATATTCTCACTATTTTATAAGACTGCCCCTCCATTTTGGGATTTTGTTGTAAATACTTGAGTATTGTCCCATGGTTTCTTGTGCTCCTTGTTTTTGCACATGGTATTGTATCTACCCATGGTTTTCTACATGTTTCTAGAAGGGTGCCTCTCCTATATAAATAAGGATTTTACTCCATTTGTAACTAGAGTTTGGAGAATAAAAGACACACCTTGACTCATTTCTACTTGTGTTAATAGTTTGATTTAGTCATTTCTTGAGGAATATATTTGTGAGGGATCTAGCAAGACGGTTTTACTTGTAACAAGTGAAGGTGGATTGAGAAAGCTAGCAAGGAGCCCCTATAGGAGCAAAGTGCTACAATGGAGGAGCTTCATAAGGTAAAAAAATTCCTTATAGTCTTTAGTTTTCTATATCTAGACTAGAGTATTGAGTTTGGCAAAGCTTAATTTGCTTTCCAACTCCTACCTTAGAATAGTGTATAGATTACCCCTTGCCACTTAAGGAGCTTTTAATACACTCCTATCACCATCTAGATCTTGGAACACCAAGACCTTCTTGGGGGAATTTGCTAGGTACACCCTTGGGTTGCCTAGAATCCCAAGATTTTTTCACAAAAAAAAGCCTCAAGGAGTGCTAGGTTGACCCCTTAGCCCAATAGGATATATGTACTAGGCACTAATCTTTTACTTCCTCTCTCCCTTAAAATTCCAGTTTAATTTTCCTTTCATTGTTGACTAAAAAATCTAGGGTTTAATTTGGTCAATCTTCAGATATAGATTGTTCTTATTTCAAGTCTTGTGATTAAATGCTAGATCTATAGACTTGAATTTCATTTTGCAGAATGTTCATTACTTCATGCTAGATCATAAAACGTTTGTGCAAATTTCACTTGGATCTAAAGAATTTAAAGGATCTAAAAATCCATTGGTGAACAAAGTTTGTTGCTTTTAAAGTTAGTTTTATTCAAGCAAATTTCACCTAACATTTAATGGCTGGAAATTTAATTTGATATAAAGGTTTCTCTGGTTTTCTTCTCATCTGAAGTAAATTTCCAAATTACTTTGCTAAAGCTCATATATTAATGTAACAAATTGCCTCTTAAATATTCTAGACATACTTAGGCATCAGATCGATGAGGTTTCAAGCCAAACCACCTGCCTTATAAGCCTGACGTCACCTTCCTAAAGTTGCTAATGCTTTCTGAGGGTTTTAAATGTTGATGGTTCATGAATGCTTTTACAAATTCTGCCTTTACCCTTGCACACATTTCTGGTATATACTCTCGGGATGCATGCCTAAACACTTATTGAATAATCTCTAAGGGTTAAAGGTTATCTGCTTGACATTCTTGTTATCATTTGAGTGTTGAGTTCTGCCTACCTTTCCTTCAGCTCTGTTCTGTTACAAGCTTCGTGGACAAATGAAAAAAAGACATCATAATGAGTGTTAAGATATGAAGTTTTTCTTGTTGGTGATTTGCACACATAATCCTGAATATATCCCCTAACAAATCGATGCAATATATTAATGAGTGACTTTGTATTCAAAGTTAACTGTTTAAGGGTTTCAACACTTGTTCAATGCATATTTATGGTCTCTTTCTAGATCTAAATGGTAACATTCTTAATGCATGATCTAAATCACTTGAATGCTTAAGTATTCCACTGCTAGTGCACTTTACTTGTACAGTCACACTGATGTTTATTGTTGCCAGCAGTTGGGTTTTCTTCTTCACTCTTCACTGTGCCCTTTATCTCTGAATTTTTTAGATGGTGATGATTTGTCCTAAATACATGGTACATGTGCTTTGATTACTCGTATATTTCTTGATTCTTAAGCACTGTGGATGCATCAAATAATTTCATTTTCTTGGGTTACCTTTGAACACAAATTTCAAATAATGATTAATCTGACCTAAGAATATTTGGTTGTAAATGTTTTGAGTAAATGATGGCAAGTGTATCTTGAATGCTGGAAATTTTATGGTGTTTTCTGAGCATCATTGGCAGCTGAATCTCACATCCTAAATACTTGTTCTCATGGTTAAGATGACACGCTAGTAATATTTGTTGAATGACATAATTCGACACACTTTGGATGATATTACATTGTTGTCCTAAAGGCTAAGGTCAATACTTGGGGTTTGAACCTTTTGACACTTTAGAACGGTACTACAATAAAGCTTATCACCATCGTTCACAACAGTGCTAAACTTCACATTCTCAAGGTTGAATTTATGGTTTATGGCATAAATGTCATGATAATCTACTGTGGTTAAAGATTGACACTAATACTACTATTCAGACATACTTTTTCTTTATGGTGGAATCTGTCAGCATTTCCATGGAACTATTTCATTCTGGTTTGTGAACTATAACATAGCAACACTCTGACATTATGGTTATGTTTACTTGTTCATTTCCCAACATTCTATGGTAATCCTGGCACTGCACGTGTTGTGGGAAAATTTCTCTGTTGAGGTATTGTTATCCCCTAGCCTAGGGATAACTAAGGAGAATATGTCTTGAGGCCCACAGGTACTAGACATGGAGTACCGGGAGCCATATTGACTTGAGCCTGGCCCTGGAGGGCCCATCTTTCTTCTTTAGCACCTCCACCTTGTCAACAACAACAACATCCATCCCATCGACTTGGTCCTTCAACAACAGTGGGTCTTGCTCCATGAGGTAATGAGTCCAGGTATCATGGTATGTGTCACTATGATTCTCAAAACATTTGAATATGTGCATTTAATTCTTTTTGCTTTTGACATGTGCTTGGACCTTATTCCATTCCACTTGTCCACACCTGGGGGAATGACCGGATGCCCTAGCAATTTGGTTCCCATAGGGTTTGAGTTGCCACTGGGTGGGTTCATGAAAGGTCATCGTCCATTCCCACCATACTTATCACTTTCCATCTTTTTCCATCTCATCCATCCCCTACATTGGTTCGAGCATTGGGTTTGCCAAGCTAGCAAAGGGATGTACCTTACCTTGTGGGAAGAAGGGGCTAAAGGCCCAGAGGGTAGAAGTAGCTGGCAAAAGATAAAAGCCAAAAGAACAAAACCTTAAGATGCTTCGCCCAAGGATCCCCGAGAAAGCAATAAAAGAATTCTTAGCAAGAAACAAAGGGACCCATAAAATAATAAATCAATACCTAGTTGGAGGATAGGAGGTCTCATCACGAGCCAACCTATTAGGTCCATGGGCATGTAGCGGTATGACACTACCATTCAGCTGGTCACCATGCCATGGTAGTGACTCTTGGTGGCATAGCCAAGAGAAAGGGGGTCTCATCACGAGCCAACCTTCTCATCTCCGTGAAATGCTTGTGGGTAACATTGT
>SNQJ01S0139767.1:8478-25171 GCA_010110895.2 Picea sitchensis | reverse complement strand
AAATAGTCTTTGTTGAATGTTTTTTGATCATAACATATGGTTATTTCTTTTCTAGCATGTGGTCCATGATGTGAATACCATCTTCTTGCATGTGGAATTTGTATTTGTAGTGGTTATTTTGACCATCATGAGCATATGGTCAATGTATTGGTTTGAGTGATTGGAGCGTTCTTGTTGATCTTTGACATTTATTTGCAACTTCATCTAATCACTCTTAGCTTTAGCATGCTTCTTTTCCATTTACTATGTATAATTTTATTTGACAACATGGAAGGAGTTTGGTTTTCCGCTCTGATTGTTCATGTTTTATTAACTAATTTTTAAAGAGGATAATGTGAAGGTGTTTTGGAGGCGATGGATTCTCCATTAAGAGATTATTTTCACCTCATTAGGGTTAGGTTGTAGTAGTCATTCTTGGTAATTTTTTGTATCACTACCTAAGTGAAAATTAAAGGGGGTTGTTGGGATGCAATTTTCACTTCATCAAATTCATCAAATATTATTTTTCAACTTTACTTATTTGTGTCCCCAAGTCAATTTTAAGGGGTATGTTGGCATATTTAATGTAATATTGACTTGTGGTGTTAGTAGTTATAGCCCACATTAGTTGTTGTTAGGTGGGTTTTGGAATCACATTAGTGGTTATTAGTTGGGTTTTGTGGTCCCACATTTATGGGTTTGGGGTAAACTGACTAAACCCCTATCCTATATATATTTGAGAATTTCCCTAATTTTTAATCACTTGAAGATGTTGTAAGATATTAATTGATATTATTGTTAAGGGTTGAGTTTATTCCCGAGAGGGTTATGCACTATACATCAATGTTCTTGTTCTTTTTTGTGTTTGACTATCTTTATTTTATCATGTGTTGATTATCAATTCTTGGTTTTATATGAAAGAAATCTAAAACCATATTTTCTAACCAACACAGGTCCATCTTAACCTTGGATATATTAAGAACTAATTAGAGGGATTAAAATAAATCTAGATACAAAGCTCATGGTGCTTAAATATAAAAGTTAAGATAGAGCTATGTTGGTTTAATTAATTATTAATATTATTGTTTTTTTTTTCATTTTTACAGTGCTGCATTTTCATTTGGTTTTTATTAGTGTTTTGTATTTATGTTACATGTATTATCCATATTGGGTTGTTATCTTAAGACTTAGATCTATATCATTCAAATTTTATAAATATAAAGATAAATACAATGGTGATAAATGATTTGTAAATGTGATTATTATGTTGTTACATTATTAAATGTATTATTTATGATTTATTATGTTACATGTAGTGTTGTTTGATATCAGTGCATTGTGGGTGCTTCCACATGTCCTCCACTTAGATTTACCCCCAAAAATTGAACATATATGCAAGCAAAATTTTGTACTTAAATTTGTTTGAGTTTTGTAAGGAAATAATTTTTCCTAAGTTTTGTAAGGAATTATAACCTACAAAATAATTGAAATGTCAATGTAACATGATGTTCAAAAAATAAATCTACTTTTTTTCTCTAGGAGAAAATTGGCTCAATTATATTAGTCATATAATTTTTTTACATCTTTCTTCTCAGAAACAAGGATCCATTACAATGCCTACTTCCAAACCCGATCCATGATAAAAGCATCGAAAAGTAGTACTAAAGTTCACATAATAGATCTTGTTCAATATTGACATCTCAAGCTAGACATCATCACTCAAAAAACTATTTCTCCCAAAAAACAAAACATACAAAATCGTATTTTCCAAAAAAAGAAACAGTTCCATACTCAAAGGAGCTAATGGATTCTAATATGTCTCCTAGGACCTTCGACTCCATTAGACCAATTAAAATAGGAAATAGTGCGCTCTGGTTCTTCAAAGGCCTATTTTGAAAGAGTGTTTGCTTCAATATTATAGCTTCTGAAGATGTGTTGAAAGCTAATAGACTGAAATATCTTTATTAGGAATTTGATTCTATCTTTCCATCCTTCAACTGCACACACCTGAAGTCTACCTTTATTTGTTAGCCAATCAATAACAACTATGGAATCACCCAATACATGGATGCGATGTAATGACAAGTGATCAACTAGCATGATAGTGGTCCATGCTCCCAAGAGTTCCTCTCTTGTATTGGTGCCTCTACCACAATTAAAGGTCCATCTTATGACTGTAGCATCCAATGTTTTTATTACACCACTTGCACCACACAAGCTGACATCTCATTGAGTTTCTCTGTCAAACCATGCTAATGCAGAATCCTTTTGATGAAAGATCAAAATATCTCTCGGAAGTCAATCCTTCAAATGTGCACTGGTTTTGTTTTGTAAAGCCAAAGTCTTATAAATCACTGCCTGAATAGAAGGGGTGGAATCTTCAAAAATTGCTTTGTTTCGTTCAATCCAAGTGAACCAAAAAATATGAGTTGTTATCTGGGTAGGGAATGTCTTTTCCTCATACCAATTTTTTAAAAAATCCGACAGAGTGTTACCAATCCAACACTTTTTTAAGTTCAAATATTTTCTTACAATATTCCAAACGGATATCGCAAAAGGAAAAATCTTAAAGAGATGTATAATATTTTTTGATTCTTGTTTATCGAGGGGACAACGACCTAGACCTTCCCATCCCCTTGTTTGTAGAGAATCCCAAGTAAGTATTTTTCCTTCCATTTCCAACCAGATGAACAATTTAATCTTTAATTGGATTTTCCACTTCCAGATAGACTGTCTCCAAGTCTCCACTTTCGTCAGACTTTTAGTTGAAAATATGCCCCAATAGATATTTTTTACAGAATGAGATCCGAAATTATCCCCTCCTATCCACATTAATTCATCTTCAAAATCTTGTAAGATAGCTCCAGAATCAATAAGTGCTCGTCTGAACTGATCCCATTCAGTCACATTTTCTCCAGAGAATCCCAAATCACTACTACTCAGCCAGTAAGAGGATAAGGACTGGCAATCTGAATGTTTCCTAGCATGTGAAAGTGTAATTATATTATTTTGGTTTAAAGAAAACAAAATATTACTGGAGAGGAAAGAGTTTTTTCCCAACCCCAGAATCCGATCTTTCCCCAGAGCGATGAGTTGGCCCAACCCTGGATTCCAACTTAAACAATGTGTAATTAAGTGTACAACTTTCAATAATCCACTCCAAATTCTAGAAGATGCATTCTGATGGAAGGATTGAGATCTAAGCCAATTTATCACAATCGAATGTGGGAGCTACTTGTCTTGAATGACCCCGTGCCAAATGCCATCACCCATTAGCACTCTTCGGAGCATGTTCGTGGACAATGATTGACTAAATGAAAATATGTTGCGAATTCCCCAGCTCCCACATATTTTTGGAAGAGTAAGTTTCTCCCAATTACACAAATGCATTTGATTAGTATCACTTTTCCTTCTCCAAAGAAAATTAAACATCAATTTCCTCAAAGTATTCAAGACCGAACAGGGAACAACATCTAGAGAAATCCAATAGATAGGTTCACTTTCTAACACAACTTTCATTAAGGTGAAACGTCCTCCTAAGGACAACCATCTATAACACCAATTGTTGATCCTTTTTTTCCATATTCTTTATTCACGAGCCCCAACCTTCGACGCATTTCTCTTGAGTCTTAAGAAAATATCCAAGATAATTGAAACCCGAATCAAGATGTGAGAATCTAAAAGGAAACATAGCTTTATAGGGCACTAAAACCTGTTCCGTCAATCATGCTTGAAGGAGGGTAGACTTTGATCCATTAAGCTTTAAGCCTGAGGACGAACAATTTTTTTTTAACACCTTATCAATCTTCCACCACTCCTGCATTGTAGCATTTCTCATTATTATCACATCATCCACAAAAAATATATGAAGAATATTTATGGTTCTGGACACTTTATACCAGCCAACTTACCTTCTCTTTGACTATCTTTTAATAAAAGACTCAGTCCTTCCATAACCAAAATAAAAATTAGAGGGGATAAGGGACAACCTTGCCTTTATCCCCTGCCACTTTTAAAGAAATCAGTGGCCTCTCCATTTATCAAAACTGGAAAGAAGTGGAAACCACACAACTCATTATCCAATTTGCCATGTTTAGGCCCAAACCAATTTGGAGAAGAATCATTTCCAGCAAGTCCCAGTTAATGTAATCATATGATTTTTGTAAATCCAATTTTAAAACTAAAGACTTTGTTTTCTTCTTTTTTATACTGTGAATGCATTCATGGAACGTGTCGATGGCATCCTGTATTTTTCTACCTTGAAGAAATCCCAGTTTCTCCTTCGAAAGTGATATGGACAGAATCGGTTTAATCCGATCAACTATAATCTTGGAAATAATTTTATAGCTAAGATTACACAGATAGATCGGTCTGTACTCTCTGAAATTTTGTGGATTGTTTACTTTTGGAATTAAAGTAATAAAAGTCAAGTTTAATGCCTTGGGAATAAACCTTTTATTCTAGACTGTTCAACCATTTCAAGGAGATCCTCTCCTACGAGATCAAAGAAATGACTAAAAAACTCAACAGTCCAACCATCCGACCCCAGACTCTTGTCCACTTTGAAATTTGATAATACCTTCTTTAATTTATCCTTTTCGACAGGTTTGTATAAAGCATCATCCTCTGTATCGTTCAACATATTTGAAAACAAGGCTACCACCCTGAATTGGTCATTGGTAGAAGGAAAAATTTGTTCTTTGTAAAAACCTTTGAAATGATTTACTGCCACTTCTTTAATATTTTCCTGACTACAAAGCAAATGTCTCTCTTCATCTTGTATCTCCCAAAAAAAATTACTATTTCTCATGAATTCACAAATTTATGAAAAAATTTAGTGTTTTGGTCTCCATTGTGTATCCAAATAGCACGACTTCTCTGTCGCCACTGCTCCTCGATTTCATTAAGTAAAATATTTCTTTCTTGTTCCAGATCTTTTAATGAAGTATCCACCATAGTATTTCGAGCACCAATCGAGAGATTTTGTAACCTAAGATATATCTCTTTCTCCAGGCAACAGAGCCGAGAATTTTTAAAAAACTTACGGTCCTGTTGCCAAAGTTTCGTGCTAGCTTTTAAATCTTTTAGTTTCCAAACAAGCCTTTTTTGTTTACTAGCTTCAATGAGATATTTTGGATCGTTCCACAGATTTTGTACCAACAATAAGAAGCCTTGATCCTTAATCCATAGAGGGTTGAATTTGAACGGAAAAGCCTTAAAGAGGGGAGGTAAATCTAGCTAAAGAAAAACTAGGGCATGGTCAAAGATGAAGGGGTATTCCACCCATGCTCTGTAGATTCCAACTGTACCTAGTAAATATTCAGATAAGAAAGTTCCGTCCAGTCTTTTTGCAATAAAATCCACTCCTATTTGCCCATTGCGCCAAGTAGGAACAAGTTTCCCTAGAACTATGCCAATGAGTTTGTTATTAAGAAAATAAGTATTGAAAAACCCTGCCAGAGACCCCAGTGAGGAAGAACCACCCCAGATTTCACCTAAAGAAAGTGTCAAGTTTAGATCCCCTGCTAGAATTTATTTTTTCAGTGTCAACAAGCCTAAATCTTCCAACTGTTCCCAGAAAATTTTTCGCTTCACACATGGACCATAGACAATTAAAAGTGAAATCTTCCTTTTCCTTTCTAAACAATACCATGTCAATAAAATCCCACCACAATTAAGAAAAGGAACCAGATCAAAATAGTTTGGATCCCAAGAAACCAACAAATCGTCAGAAGTTCCAACTGAGTTCACCGCACAACTTAGCCAGGTTGGTCGAAGGGTGTGAAAGAAATTACGGGATTTATCGGAATTAAACAATCTCTCCTGAAAAAAAAAACAAGGTTAGGTCAAGTTTTATCCAAAACACATCGAATAGAGGCCAGCTTTAGGGTGCCTCCAGTCCCCCTTAAATTGAGGGAAAGCAGTAACATTACTTTGACTGTGCCAGGGCCTTCAACGCTCTAAGTGCCCCACCTGCGGTGGATGTGTGAGAATTTGTATCAAGAGAAGACTCAAGTGAATATTTTTCCAGGAACTCCTGGTCTTTATCGACGAATGTTCAATTCCTAGGCCCCTAGACCATGCAAATTCCTTTCCTGCCTCTACTACAGTGGAACGCGAGCAACTTGCCTCCCCTTTTCCAACCACAAGTTCAATGACTAACTTACCAAGATAAACTAGTAGTTGTACAATAACATCATTATCTCAGATGAATGGGATCAAGGAATCAAGCACAATAGAGAGAGAGGTCTCCTCTTCATCTGGTTTCCTATAGGCAGGTGGAGAGGTAGGATGACTAATCGATAGTTGACTTGACCCTGGGATACAGGTGGACTCAGAAGGACCGGAGGGCTCCAGAGAAGGACTCAGTTGAGTCTCCTTGACACAGGACACCTCCTGAATACCAGTGTTAGTCAGAGGCTCCATCCCAGGGGAAGCAGTCAATGAGGTAGGTAAGGACACCCGACATCCAGAAAACGGGCTAGTAGAAACAATACCCCCCCCCGTATCTTCTAGAGGTGGCGTAAATTAATTAGAGGTAACACTCTTTAGACAAACAAATGATTTTAATACTTCTCGTTCCCACACAGACAAAGAACTATAAAGTGTCGGGAAATGAGATTGTAACTTACCAGTTAAAGAGGCCAAAATCTCTGAATAGTTGGGATCGAACCGGTCCTGGTGAACAACATTGAAATCATAGAAGCTTGTTTCCATGGAGGAATAAGGTGTGCCATATAAAAGGTCAAGATCTTCCTGTTCACTATCTCCTTCACCAAAACCTTTACAATCTCTTCTCAAATGAGAAGTACTTCGAAAGAAATTGCACCTGAACGGAATACCTAGGTAGTCAAGCCTTTGTAGGAAACATCTACCTCTCCAATCAATCTCTATTATTATTATTATTATTGGTAATAATAAAATTACTTACCCAATTACAATAAGAAAACTTTGATAATTTGGAAGAAGCATGGTGTAACAAGTACCATATAAACTTTGATATTGATCATACTTTGATATTTATGGTGAGCTACATCTCTCAAGATTTTAATATAAGATTTATGTATAATTGTGGTCATGCTTGGTGAAGGTGAAAGTAGGCAGTTGTTTGGAACATCTAGCTCTTGAGAACCACCTAGATTAATAAAAATTTAAGCTTACTTTTCATATCAATGAGAAAGTTTGCAATTCTCATACTATATTGGTATGATAGTTTTTGTTTTAAATCATAAAAATTGAAATGTGCACATTAATATAAAAAATTAATAAAAATTTAAGCTTACTTTTCATATGAAAGTTTGAAATTCTCATACCGTATTAGTATGATAGTTTTTGTTTCTAACAAATTGAAATGTGCACATTAACATAAAAGAATGCAATGAGGAGAAAAGAAATCACAAATTTTAGGTTTTTTATAACAAAATAAAATTCTATATACAAACCTCAAATTCATTTTTTTGAACATTAATAATATTAAACAAAGAGTTTTCATACACAAACCTCAAATTCTTTTTTTAGATTAAAAATATTAAACTAAGATTAAGAATATTAAATTTATTGTTTAAAAATTAAGANAAATAGTCTTTGTTGAATGTTTTTTGATCATAACATATGGTTATTTCTTTTCTAGCATGTGGTCCATGATGTGAATACCATCTTCTTGCATGTGGAATTTGTATTTGTAGTGGTTATTTTGACCATCATGAGCATATGGTCAATGTATTGGTTTGAGTGATTGGAGCGTTCTTGTTGATCTTTGACATTTATTTGCAACTTCATCTAATCACTCTTAGCTTTAGCATGCTTCTTTTCCATTTACTATGTATAATTTTATTTGACAACATGGAAGGAGTTTGGTTTTCCGCTCTGATTGTTCATGTTTTATTAACTAATTTTTAAAGAGGATAATGTGAAGGTGTTTTGGAGGCGATGGATTCTCCATTAAGAGATTATTTTCACCTCATTAGGGTTAGGTTGTAGTAGTCATTCTTGGTAATTTTTTGTATCACTACCTAAGTGAAAATTAAAGGGGGTTGTTGGGATGCAATTTTCACTTCATCAAATTCATCAAATATTATTTTTCAACTTTACTTATTTGTGTCCCCAAGTCAATTTTAAGGGGTATGTTGGCATATTTAATGTAATATTGACTTGTGGTGTTAGTAGTTATAGCCCACATTAGTTGTTGTTAGGTGGGTTTTGGAATCACATTAGTGGTTATTAGTTGGGTTTTGTGGTCCCACATTTATGGGTTTGGGGTAAACTGACTAAACCCCTATCCTATATATATTTGAGAATTTCCCTAATTTTTAATCACTTGAAGATGTTGTAAGATATTAATTGATATTATTGTTAAGGGTTGAGTTTATTCCCGAGAGGGTTATGCACTATACATCAATGTTCTTGTTCTTTTTTGTGTTTGACTATCTTTATTTTATCATGTGTTGATTATCAATTCTTGGTTTTATATGAAAGAAATCTAAAACCATATTTTCTAACCAACACAGGTCCATCTTAACCTTGGATATATTAAGAACTAATTAGAGGGATTAAAATAAATCTAGATACAAAGCTCATGGTGCTTAAATATAAAAGTTAAGATAGAGCTATGTTGGTTTAATTAATTATTAATATTATTGTTTTTTTTTTCATTTTTACAGTGCTGCATTTTCATTTGGTTTTTATTAGTGTTTTGTATTTATGTTACATGTATTATCCATATTGGGTTGTTATCTTAAGACTTAGATCTATATCATTCAAATTTTATAAATATAATGAGAAATACAATGGTGATAAATGATTTGTAAATGTGATTATTATGTTGTTACATTATTAAATGTATTATTTATGATTTATTATGTTACATGTAGTGTTGTTTGATATCAGTGCGTTGTGGGTGCTTCCACATGTACTCCACTTAGATTTACCCCCCAAAATTGAACATATATGCAAGCAAAATTTTGTACTTAAATTTGTTTGAGTTTTGTAAAGAAATAAATTTTCCTAAGTTTTGTAAGGAATTATAACCTACAAAATAATTGAAATGTCAATGAAACATGATGTTCAAAAAATAATTCTACTTTTTTTCTCTAGGAGAAAATTGGCTCAATTATATTAGTCATATAATTTTTTTACATCTTTCTTCTCAGAAACAAGGATCCATTACAATGCCTACTTCCAAACCCGATCCATGATAAAAGCATCGAAAAGTAGAAGTACTAAAGTTCACATAATAGATATAGTTCAATATTGACATCTCAAGCTAGACATCATCATTCAAAAAACTATTTCTCCCAAAAAACAAAACATACAAAATCTTATTTGCCAAAAAAAGAAACAATTCCATACTCAAAGGAGCTAATGGATTCTAATATGTCTCCTAGGACCTTCGACTTCATTAGACCAATTAAAATAGGAAATAGTGCACTTTGGTTCTTCAAAGGCCTATTTTGAAAGAGTGTTTGCTTCAATATTATAGCTTCTGAAGATGTGTTGAAAGCTAATAGACTGAAATATCTTTATTAGGACTTTGATTCTATCTTTCCATCCTTCAACTGCACACACCTGAAGTCTACCTTTGTTTGTTAGCCAATCAATAACAACTATGGAATCACCCAATACATGGATGCGATGTAATGACAAGTGATCAACTAGCATGATAGTGGCCCATGCTCCCAAGAGTTCCACTCTTGTATTGGTGCCTCTACCACAATTAAAGGTCCATATTATGACTGTAGCATCCAATGTTTTTATTACACCACTTGCACCACACAAGCTGACATCTCATTGAGTTGCTCTGTCGAACCATGCTAATGCAGAATCCTTTTGATGAAAGATCAAAATATCTCTCAGAAGTCAATCCTTCAAATGTGCACTGGTTCTGTTTTGTAAAGCCAAAGTCTTATAAATCACTGCTTGAATAGAAGGGGTGGAATCTTCAAAAATTGCTTTGTTTCGTTCAATCCAAGTGAACCAAAAAATATGAGTTGTTATCTGGGTAGGGACTGTCTTTTCCTCATACCAATTTTTTAAAAAATCCGACAGAGTGTTACCAATCCAACACTTTTTTAAGTTCAAATATTTCCTTACGATATTCCAAACGGATATCACAAAAGGACAAAGCTTAAAGAGATGTATAATATTTTCTGTTTCTTGTTTATCGAGGGGACAACGACCCAGACCTTCCCATCCCCTTGTTTGTAGAGAATCCCAAGTAAGTATTTTTCCTTCCATTTCCAACCAGATGAACAATTTAATATTTAATTGGATTTTCCACTTCCAGATAGACTGTCTCCAAGTCTCCACTTTAATCAATATCTCAGAATCTAAAAGGAAACATAGATTTATAGGGAACTAAAACCTGGTCCATCAATCATGCTTGAAGGAGGGTAGACTTTGATCCATTAATCTTTAAGCTTGAGGATGAACAATTTTTTTTTAACACCTTATCAATCTTCCACCACTCCTACATTGTAGCATTTGTCATTATGATCACATCGTCCACAAAAAGTATATGAAGAATTTTTATGGTTCTGGACAATTTATACCAGCCAACTTACCTTCTCTTTGACTGTATTTTAATAAAAGACTCAGTCCTTCCATAACCTAAATGAAAATTAGAGGGGATAAGGGACAACCTTTCCTTAATCCCCTGCCACTTTTAAAGAAATCAGTGGCCTCTCCATTTATCAAAACTGGAAAGAAGTGGAAACCACACAACTCATTATCAAATTTGTCATGTTTAGGCCCAAACCAATTTGGAGAAGAATCATTCACAGCAAGTCCCAGTTAATGTAATCATATGATTTTTGTAAATCCAATTTTAAAACTAAAGACTTTGTTTTCTTCTTTTTTATACTGTGAATGCATTCATGGACTGTGTCGATGGCATCCTGTATCTATCTACCTTGAAGAAATCCCAGTTTCTCCTTCGAAAGCGATATGGACAGAATTGGTTTAATCCGATCAACTATAATCTTGGAAATAATTTTATAGCTAAGATTACATAGATAGATCGGTCTGTACTCTCTGAAATTTTGTGGCTTGTTTACTTTTGGAATTAAAGTAATAAAAGTTGACTTTAATTCCCTGGGAATAAACCTTTTATTCTAGACTGTTCAACCATTTCAAGGAGATCCTCTCCTACGAGATCAAAGAAATGACTAAAAAACTCAACAGTCCAACCATCCGACTCCAGACTCTTGTCCACTTTGAAATTTGATAATACCTTCTTTAATTTCTCCTTTTCGACAGGTTTGTATAAAGCATCATCCTCTGTATCGTTCAACATATTTGAAAACAAGGCTACCACCTTGAATTGGTCATTGGTAGAAGGAACAATTTGTTCTTTGTAAAAACCTTTGAAATGATTTACTACCACTTCTTTAATATTTTCTTGACTACAAAGCAAATGTCCCGCTTCATCTTGTATCTCCCAAACAAACTTACTATTTCTCCTGAATTCACAAATTTATGAAAAAATTTAAGGTTTTGGTCTCCATTGTGTATCCAGATAGCAGGACTTCTCTGTCTCCACTGCTCCTCGATTTCATTAAGTAAAATATTTCTTTCTTGTTCCAGATCTTTTAATGAAGTATCCACCATAGTATTTCGAGCACCAATCGGGAGGTTTTGTAACCTAAAATATATCTCTTTCTCCAGGAAACAGAGCCGAGAATTTTTAAAAAACTTACGGTCTTGTTGCCAAAGTTTCGTGCTAGCTTTTAAATCTTTTAGTTTCCAAACAAGCCTTTTTTGTTTACCAGCTTCAATGAGATATTTTGGATCATTCCACAGATTTTGTACCAACAATAAGAAGCCTTGATCCTTAATCCATAGAGGGTTGAATTTGAACGGAAAATCCTTAAAGAGGGGAGGTAAATCTAGCTAAAGCAGAA
Organism: Picea sitchensis; assembly: GCA_010110895.2. Classification (NCBI taxonomy): domain Eukaryota; kingdom Viridiplantae; phylum Streptophyta; class Pinopsida; order Pinales; family Pinaceae; genus Picea; species Picea sitchensis. The sequence continues at coordinate 13,295 of SNQJ01S0139767.1, read as the reverse complement.
CCAGGGCATGGTCAAAGATGAAGGGGTATTCCACCCATGCTCTGTAGATTCCAACTGTACCTAGTAAATATTCAGATAAGAAAGTTCCATCCAGTCTTTTTGCAATAAAATCCACTCCTATTTGCCCATTGCGTCAAGTAGGAACAAGTTTCCCTAGAACTATGCCAATGATTTTGTTATTAAGAAAATAAGTATTGAAAAACCCTGCCAGAGACCCCAGTGAGGAAGAACCACCCCAGATTTCACCTAAAGAAAGTGTCAAGTTTAGATCCCCTGCTAGAATTTATTTTTTCAGTGTCAACAAGCCTAAATCTTCCAACTGTTCCCAAAAAAAAATTCGCTTCACACATGGACCGTAGACAATTAAAAGTGAAATATTCCTTTTCCTTTCTAAACAATACCATGTCAATAAAATCCCACCACGAGTAAGAAAAGGAACCAGATCAAAATAGTTTGGATCCCAAGAAACCAACAAATCGTCAGAAGTTCCAACTGAGTTCACCGCACAACTTAGCCAGGTTGGTCGAAGTGTGTGAAAGAAATTACGAGATTTATCGGAATGAAACAATCTCTCCTGGAAAAAAAACAAGGTTAGGTCAAGTTTTATCCAAAACACATCGAATAGAGGCCATCTTTAGGGTGCCTCTAGTCCCCCTTAAATTGAGGGAAAGAAGTAACATTACTTTGACTGTGCCAGGGCCTTCAACACTCTAAGTGCCCCACCTTCGGTGGATGTGTGAGAATTTGTATCAAGAGAAGACTCAAGTGAATAATTTTTCCGGGAACTCCTGGTCTTTATCGACGAATGTTCAATTCCTAGGCCCCTAGACCATGCAAATTCCTTTCCTGCCTCTACTACAGTGGAACGCGAGCAAATTGCCTCCCCTTTTCCACCCACAGGTTCAATGACAGACTTACCAAGATAAACTAGTAGTTGTACAATAACATCATTATCTCAGATGAATGGGATCAAGGAATCAAGCACAATAGAGAGAGAGGTATCCTCTTCATCTGGTTTCCTATAGGCAGGTGGAGAGGTAGGATGAATAATCGATAGTTGACTTGACCCTGGGATACAGGTGGACTCAGAAGGACTGGAGGGCTCCAGAGAAGGACTCAGTTGAGTCTCCTTGACACAGGACACCTCCTGAATACCGATGTTAGTCAGAGGCTCCATCCCAGGGGAAGCAGTCGATGAGGTAGGTAAGGACACCCGACATCCAGAAAACGGGCTAGTAGAAATAGTACCCCCCCGTATCTTCTAGAGGTGGCGTAAATTAATTAGAGGTAACACTCTTCAGACAAACAAATGAGTTTAATACTTCTCGTTCCCACACAGACAAAGAACTATAAAGTGCCGGGAAATGAGATTGTAACTTACCAGTTAAAGAGGCTGAAATCTCTGAATAGATGGGATCGAACTGGTCCTGGTGAACAACATCGAAATCATAGAAGCTTGTTTCCATGGAGGAATAAGGTGTGCCATATAAAAGGTCAGGACCTTCCTGTTCACTATCTCCTTCACCAAAACCTTTACAATCTCTTCTCAAATGAGAAGTACTTCGAAAGAAATTGCACCTGAACGAAATACCTAGGTAGTCAAGCCTTTGTAGGAAACGTCTACCTCTCCAATCAATCTCTATTATTATTATTATTAATATTGGTAACAATAAAATTACTTACCCAATTACAATAAGAAAACTTTGATAATTTGGAAGAAGCATGGTGTAACAAGTACCATATAAACTTTGATATTGATCATGCTTTGATATTTATGGTGAGCTACATCTCTCAAGATTTTAATATAAGATTTATGTATAATTGTGGTCATGCTTGGTGAAGGTGAAAGTAGGCAGTTGTTTGGAACATCGAGCTCTTGAGAACCACCTAGATTAATAAAAATTTAAGCTTACTTTTCATATCAATGAGAAAGTTTGCAATTCTCATACTATATTGGTATGATAGTTTTTGTTTTAAATCATAAAAATTGAAATGTGCACATTAATATAAAAAAATAATAAAAATTTAAGCTTACTTTTCATATGAAAGTTTGCAATTCTCATACCGTATTAGTATGATAGTTTTTGTTTCTAACAAATTGAAATGTGCACATTAACATAAAAGAATGCAATGAGGAGAAGAAAAGAAATCACAAATTTTAGGTTTTTTATAACAAAATAAAATTTTATATACAAACCTCAAATTCATTTTTTTGAACATTAATAATATTAAACAAAGAGTTTTCATACACAAACCTCAAATTCTTTTTTTAGATTAAAAATATTAAACTAAGATTAAGAATATTAAATTTATTGTTTAAAAATTAAGAACATTATTTTTTTTTTTAAATTAAAAAATATAAAATTTAATTTTTTAAGATTAAAAATATTAAACAAAGCCCTTTTATACACAAACGTCAAATTCATTTTTTTGAAGATTAAGAATATTAAACAAAGTGCGACATATTCACGTACCATATTACATATGATGTTTCATATGAGTGGATTGACAATAAGACCGTCTGTTCTTCATGTCCACCAATTCGATTCAAGACTGTATATATAAACCAATTCCAATAAATATAATTAGAACTCGTGACGTGGAAAAAAAACTCACCATGTGGGAAAAAAAATAGAAGTAGAGTCCAAATACATATGAGTAAACCTACTTGACATTGAATGTTGCGGTAGGTGGATAATAAGTCGTGGGATCTGAATACACATCATTGAATGCTGCGATAGGTCTCTATTATCCACCTACAACAACATTCAATACTGAGTAACAGGTTGGATATTGGTCTACCGACTCTGCTCAAGTATGAACCCAAATAGAAGGCATGCCAATGTCAATGAGTTCCTTAGTGTCCAACCAATAACGTAACAGGTTGGATATTGGTCTACCGACTCTGCTCAAGTATGAACCCAAATAAAAGGCATGCCAATGTCAATGAGTTCCTTAGTGTCCAACCAATAACAAGCATTACATAGTACAAGATGGCAAGAACGGAAATTAAATGGAAGAAGGCATATGGATTGCTTATGTAAAAAGGTTGGGAGGGATTAGATATGTAGTGATTACGGAGATGAATCTAAGCAGAGCCTCTTAATCATAAGCATTGTTGAGATGAGGATGACAACTATTATATAATTGAAATCTGTAAAACAAAAAAGGATTAACCATGAGAATAAAATAAGAGAACAAAAATATGTCATGATATAATAAAAAGAAAATAAAATATAAGAGTAATAGAAAGATTTTCATAAAACACTAGAAAACAGAAGGAACTAAATAGATCTCCATCTTAGCTTCCTCAAACATAATGGTTAGAGTTTCTATGTTATTCATATATAAAGCATCCAATTCTATTATCCACTGAGAAGGATCCAATTCTATTTTCGAGGGATAGAAAACTATAATCACCTATTTCAGTTGAGCCACTTTTCAAGAACAAGTCTAGCCATGATCACGTAATTACCTTAACTCAAGAGTTTCCAAACATGTAAAAGTTAACCCTAGGTTAGTTGCAAATGAGTCACTTTTTATGAGGTTCTAATGTTTCTTTAATTGCTACTCGAACTTCATCTTCAAGTATGTTCAACCTTCAATAGTGAAACCCTCAATATGAGCTCCTCATCTTCTTCCAAATCAAGACACTATTTTCCAATAGCTTAGATATGCCCAAATGTCTCCTCTTATAGAACAACTTGAGTACGTTCTCATTCAAAAAAGTTTAGAAATATTATTTTTTGAAATCTCATATTTACCATATGGCATGCATGTATATATTTTAAAAAATATTTGACCATTGGATGGTAAGCTTAAATTATATTTGCGCACACATCGATCAATAGATATGCATAGGGAAATTGATGAACCTTGTTGGTTTTAAGAAGTACAACAAATCTCAAGTTATTTCCTCTTTTTTGACAAACAAATTATGGAAGGATAATTTGGAAAGGCAAATAAATTTGTAGAGCAATTGCTTTTTAATGAAATGTTGAAAAGGAGGAAAATTTTGTTCCTTGAATATTTTAATTTAAAGGGTTGGACATTATTATTTTACGTTGAGGTATATTGTTGAAAAGGGAGGAATACTCATTTTTTAGGACCCTCACACCCAGTATGATTTGCTAACACATTCTACATATTCCCTATCACATAGATGATTATAGAGTATCCTTATTTCCTTTCACCATGGATGATTTTTATGAGGATTAAGAATTGGCTCTTTAGAAATTCCAAGAAATTAATGAGAAGAAATATGTCTTTTTATAGGAATCTCATGTCAAACTTTGAAATGAAATTACTTCCTTGCATGCTATTAATGAGAAGCATCATGATAGAAGAAATTAATGAGAAGAGATATGTCTTTTTATAGGAATCTCATGTCAAACTTTGAGACGAAATTACTTCCTTGCATGCTATTATTGAGAAGCATTATGAAAGGATTGTCTTGTTGCAAGCCATTGTTGCTCAATGGAAGAATGTTAATATCAGGTTTAAGGAGAATGTTCTTTATTATAGATCTCTAATACTCAACTTCATAATGAAGTTGCTTTTTTGCAAGATATTTTTTTTAACCATAACAAAAAATATATATTCATCTTAAAAGGGGGTTGTGCTGATATTATGCTAAACTTTAAAACTTTTTCTAGACGTGAGTTCTAGGTGATTACACTTGTGGCTTTCTTAACAAACTCACCCAAAAAACTTGTAATTCAAAAAAATATTCACATCGTTATGGGTGGAAACTGCCTTGACTTTTCTGCCCCTCTTTCAAGTGAGGGGGAATTGGTTCCTCGATCTCCATAGGATAT
>SNQJ01S0139766.1:3915-25171 GCA_010110895.2 Picea sitchensis | reverse complement strand
GGATCCCAAACTGAGAACATATCTTGAAGTGGACTTGCGATCTGTTCTATTGCCAACCCAATCTGAATCAGTGTAGCCAATGAGATCCAATGTACAACCTACTACATAATGAATCACATGGCTAGTGGTACATTTGACATATATGAGGATGCGCTTGGAAGCTTTCTAGTGTAGCTCATGCAACTTTTACATGTATTTGAAAATTGCTCCCACTTCATATGAGATATTTGGATGGGAGTGAGTGAGATAAAGGAGACTCCCCACTAGCTGACGATATTGGTGCAATCGACCAATGGTGTATCCTCACCATCCTCGAGCTTTACCCTGGATAAGAAAGGTGTGGTTGCTGGCTTGTAGTCAGTCATGTGAAATTTGACTAAAGATATCTGACATGTTTTGACTGAGCCATCTTGATCCTTGAATCAACCTGACTAATTTCAAGACCATGGAAGAAGTGTAGTAAACCCATTTCGGTCATGGAAAACCTGTCATGCAAAGCTATTTTGACTACGACAATGGCCGAGACTAAACTACATGTGATTAATAGATCATTTACATATATCACTATAATCAATAGAGAGTCAAAAGTTCTCACCATTTAAACATTTGGATCAGATTTACATCGGATGGATTTTTGAGAGAGTAAGTAAGAATCAATTTTAGCATACTAGGCTCTAGGTTCCTGCTTGAGGCCATAGAGTGATTTCTTGAATATGCAAACTAGAGATGGATTCCATACGTACCCTTTCGACTGCTCCATGTAGATTTCATCTTCGATAGTATCGTGAAGAAATGCAATATTATTCACATCCATGTGATGTACCACCCACCTTCTTGCTGCTTCAATGGCGAGAGCCAACCAAATGCAATCCATTTTGGCCATTGGAGAAAAAATTTCATTATAACCATTCCCATGAACTTGCTAAAATTCTTTGGCCACCAATATTGCTTTTTATCTACTCACAAATCTATTTGCTACTTTCTTCATCCTGTAAACCCATTTGTATCTAATAAGCTTTCAAAATTAATGGAAGTGGAACAAAGTCCCAAGTTTGGTTCTTGATGAGGGAGTTGGACTCCTCATTCATGGTTTCTTTCCAGTAAGGATTGCCTTCATCCTCTGCATAGGTATGAGGGTCTAATGATAGAACCATATAGAAATCCATGTACATTATTGGTTCTGTGGTCGTGAGTGCAGGAGTAGCTTAATCAAATTGGGATCTCATCCTCCTCGGATCTGTAGGATCACCCACAAGATCACCTACTACTTGTAAAGTGGACTGTGCCCATTTTGGTCTAGGATCTATATATTCACATGCATGCTCATGATATTCCAAATCGGATTTAGAAATCATATCTGAAATATGATCTGAGTGTTAGGATGCATCATCTCTGAGATATTCTACAAGAGGAAGCACACAAGTTTTTGCATGTTGTTCCTGAGTTGCATGCAGGGGAATTTCTTCAAACATGACACTTCTTTTAATGACCAACTTGTCTATTGAAGGATTTATCAATATGTATCCCTTTACACCTTCAAGATAACCCACAAAGATGCATACTTTGCTTTGAGTCTATAAATCCCTTCCTCTTTTCTAGATTCATGCCACTCCAGGATTCATAAGGTGTCCTTCCTTTCACAGATTTGTGAGTATATTTGTTTTGTATGTACGTGGCACAATTTATTGATTTATCCCAAAATTTAGAGGTAAGGGACTTTTCATGTAACATGCAACTTTCCATCTCTTTTAGAGACCAATTCTTCCTCTCATCTACCCCGTTTTGTTGTGGAGTGTATTGAAATGTGTACTACAAATGAATACTTGCTTCACCAAAAATATGTTGTACATCATTGTTTATGTATTACCCGTAATTATCTGTGCATAGGATCTTGATGACCTTCCCAGACTGCTTCTTTGCATGTGCTTTGAAATCTTTAAGATGCTCAAACACTTCATATTTTTTCCTGAGAAATTACACCCAAGTGTGCCTTGAGTAATCATCAATAAAAGTCAACACATATTTTTCCTTTCTTATGGAAGGACGAGGGAAAGGACCCTTGAGATCACTTTGAACAATTTCCAAGGGAGAGGAGGTCCTCTTCTCAAATTTCGCTTGCAGATGCTTTCCAAGAACACATCCTTGGAAAATTCCTTCAGAAAATTGTATGTGTGACAAGCCTTTCACCATCCCTTGTTTGCTGAGTTGCTGCATGTACCTGAAATTTAAGTTGCCAAATCATTCATGCCAAAGTATACTATCATCATTGGCATGAGTTAGTAGCAATGAAAAATATTATTTAGCAACAAATTTAGAGAATGTGTACAATATAGACTAACGTTTTGCCTCACCAACAAGAATTTGAGAGTTGTCTTCCATGTCAGATATTGTCACAGAATTAGGGGTGAATTCAACCCTCTTCTATGTGCCCGAATGTGTGATTTTGTAAACAAAGAGTAGATTTACAGAGAGTTTCAAAACATGCAATACATTATCAAAACTTCCATTTTCGAGATCTACTCTCCCTTGTCTAGAGACTTCTAGTAGAGAGTCATCTCCCATTAGAATGGGAGGACCTGTGCAAGATTTAAATATGAAATGACATATTTTGTGGTTACCATGTGATGTGATGCTTCTGAATCAATGATATATGCATATGGAGAAGAATTAATTGCAATTAAATCATGCACATTACCTCGATTTTTTGGTGCATTTTCTCTAGTTTTATTCTTGGCATTCTCAGGAATGCAATCTCCAAGATTGTTCCGTTGGAGTGTTTACGCCATGAGGTCAATGGTTTTCTTCATGCAAGAGGATTTAGGATGATAACCATGATTTTAATAACTAGACTTTGATTTTCATTTCTTTCTCTTTCTTGCTTTTGAGATGGAAGATTCATCAGAGGGTTTGAAGCTGCCTCCCTTTCTTGGATTGAGATCCTTCTTTCCATTTGATTTCTGTTTATATTTAGAGTTAGTCTTGCCACTTTCATGCACAAAAAGTGCATGTGCTTTGGTGTTTTTGAGTGTTCCCATTTTTATGAGTTTATCTTGCTCATGTATCGTGGACTCAATGAATGTGTCCAATGTGGGAATTTTCCAAGTTTCACCTGATGTAATCCTTACTGTGTAAAAAGTGGAGATGAAGATGACATACTCTGTACCTAACTTTGATAGAACAACAATAATAAACTAATTTTCTTGCTTTTATTTATCGATCCCACATTGTTTGAGTTGAAATAACAATGCTTTTAACCTCACGAAGAAGTCTCAGATATTCTTAAAATTTCTTGGATCTAATGAGTTTAACTCATTCTCAAGAATATTACCACACATCTCATCTTACTTTCCGAAGAGGCCCTCTAGAGTAGCCCAAACATTGTTTGGAGTTGTATATGATTCAACATGGAATACAAGTTTGGGAGAGACAGATAAGTAAAGGAGACTAAAGGCTTTGTCTATGCGGTTGAAGTTATTTGTTTTCTCAATGGCATATGTGGGTCCAGTTTTTGTTTCCATATTTTTTTTATATAAGCCTCTACTTCTGAGTTGAAGTAGATTCTTTGGCTTCCAATCAAAGTAGTTGTGTGACATAAGAATTGCTAATTGTGGAAATTCCATTCTTTGTGATTGCTTCAATATTTTGTACCTGCAATATATAGTTTGTGCGCCTTATTCCTAGAGCCCGTGGGATATGATACCAATTGAAATTGTAGTGAAACATAGAAAAATAATCTATCTAGAAACAATGATCACAAAACTTTCAAAGTTGAGAGAAGAAGAGAAGAATTGGAGAGAAAGAATGAAAGAATTTTATTCCACAATGGGAGAATGAAAAATTACATCTGATATACTCTACATGGCTGAACTAATGCACCATGGTAGTTATCTAGAAAGGTGTGTACATAAATTGATAGAAACCATAGTGAACTGCCACCTAGTCCTAATTAACCGACCATGTAGTCATTAGTTAACTGGCTCACACAAGTGGATTGGAGAGAATCTCATGCATGCACATGTGTAGTGCTCTCCTAGCCTCATGTTGATGTTAGTGGTAGCATCAGACATGTATTTCCACACAGGTCTATGTGTCTAGATGTGTGGAAATCATCCAAATCCTTGTACTTTTGAATTTACTTTAATTAAAGGAATTATTAAAACAAATTTCTTTTATTTAATTATGTAATTAATTAGTTGAGTTATTTAAGGAAAGCGATAAAGGTACTTAGCATGTAATCTTAGCATGCAATCTTCACATGCAATCTAAATCTCAAGTGAGATTAGAAACATATTATAAATCATGATTATAAAAGCAAGGCTAGGGTGAAGGAGGAGACACATTCACACAAAGATAACAAAGAAGGACTTTTGCTAGTGTGGAGTCATTCGAGAGTGTAGAAGCAAAGAAGGAATTTGGATTATACTTGACATATTCAAGGAGATCTTGGATAGGGAAGGAGAAGGACTTCCATCTAGAGATCAAGTAAAGGAGAAGAGAGAATAAAGAATTACACAGGTGGGTTTCAGTTCGAGGAAGCCACATGAGAGTGTTAGATCATACAAAGCTTGTCGTACAAATTTTTTCGTATGGATACATGGTTCAAAGTGTAGAAAGTCGCGTATATATGCGATTCACAAGAAGGAGAATCACATATGCCTCAAAAAGTGTGCCAAAACTAATCGTACAACATGTCAGACACTTCCGGGTTAGTCTGCAGTTGTATTTCTCTCAGTGGGCCATTATCCATGTTATGGGAGCCCTGATTTTAGCATAATAAAATCATTCTCAGCACTAGTTTTCCCTCCAGGGTTTTTCCAAGGGTATCTAACCAAAATATTGGTGTTTATGTGTGCTTTATTTGGTTTCCTTAATTAGGATTCCATTGAATGTTTAGTTGATTACTCAATTGTGCTTCTTGTAGATAAAGTGATTTTGTTTTGAGCTAATTGTTGGGTGTTGAATAGGAGAAATTTCAACACAATATCAAAGCATACCAAGGGTTGAATTTACTGAAAAACCAACATGGTATCAAAGCAGGTGCTCTGAAGGGAAGCCAGATCTCAGATCCATAGTAGATCCATGACCAACAGGAGGAAATCAAAGGATGGATTTTTTAGGGAAACAATTGTACTGAGGCAAAGCTAAGTTTTTGCAAGTGTACGAAGGCATACACTATTCACAGAAGACACAGTCGCGTACATACATGATTTGTAGTGTGTCGAATCACGTATGTACATGATTTTTAGTGTTGATAGTCGTGAACATGCCGTACATATCAGTATAGGGACAATTTTTCAGCAGTAGGTTATTTCCAGGGTAGTTTATTAGGTCTTAGGGATGGAAACAACACAATTGAGAGTTGAATAAAAATTAGATGGAGTATCCAAATTCCTATCTTGGAAATAAAGAGTGATTTTGGTGTTGAAGGAGTATGAACTTTGGGATTTAGTGGATAAATCAGTTACTCCATCGACATATCCGACAACTTTATATGCTCACAACAAGAAGGAGATCAAAGCATAAATGGTCCTTCTAGATTCAGTGAAGGATCATCTAATCCCTCACCTAAATGAGAAGAATACGACCAAATAGATGTTTGATTCCCTGGTAAGTTTATTCCAGAGAAAAGAACATGAATAAGAAGGTGGTCTTAAGGAATAAACTCATATTGGTTCAGATGTCTAGATCAGATAATGTTACCTAGCTATCTCATGAGGATCACACATGTATGTGATTAAATGACAACCATAGGGGATAAAACTAAGGACACATAGCTCATTAATGTGGCATTGAATGGTGTTCCCAAGTATTAGGAACCATTTTTCAAGGGATTTTGTGCTCGAGAAAATATCCTAGATTGGAAGAAACTTTGGGATGATTGTATCCAAGAAGAGACTGGCGCAACACCCCTACCTCAACAGTGTCTTCTTGAACTCCTGGTCTTTGAATCTTCCTATTCCCTTGAGATGAAATGGCTCCTTAGTTCCTTTAGAACCTTCAATGCATATAAATCCATAGGTCCTTCTTAGAAGTTACGCCTCCGCGAACAAGCACTAGGCACGAACCTCCACTCCCCGTGACCACTGACGTAACCCGAATGGCTCTTCAAATTTTGCGACTTCGCGTCTCATGATTTCTGCTGCGAGTCACCCCGACTCCTTCAATTCCTGAAACCCTAAAATGGGCTAATGAGTATTTAGCTCCTCCCTTATGCTTCAACCATATGACCTCCAATCAAGTCCTGGGGCCTCACCTCCGAGCGAGTCGGGATTTCACGACTTGTGAGTTCATGATGCAACTCTTCCCCTTTTCCTGAAGTCTGAACTCACGACTTCTTTTCTACGGATCAATGGTCCTGAACCTCCTAATATCTGACGGTCCGGATCGCGTCAGGATTTCGCGTATTGGGGATTCTCAAAAACAACTTTCTCCACACTTCCAACTTCCAAAATGCCGATATCTCAGAGCGCCTAATCAAAGACTCTCGATCATCCATATCTAACGAATTCTAATCCTCCCAAGCTTGCGAGTGTTGAAATAGACTCAGCCTTAACATCCCCATCGATTCACTGGATCCAACAGTCCATAGATATCTGCGATTCTCCCTCAGAGAAACTCAACCGTCCATTCAAGTTCTCAAAAAATCCTGGCCAAATAACTTGGCGTCTTTCCTCATGAGCTTGGTTTCTGCGAGATAATTTCGACCCTCGTCTGTCCTTTGAACTTTCCAAGACTCTGTCCCTCCTGAACTTGATTCTGACTGCAAACTCAAGGATTCCAAGGGATTCTTTCATGCACTCCTTGCAGCCTTCTCGATAATCACTGATTATCTCAACTTTCCAACTCTGGACACTCCTTGTGACATAAATTCTTCAACCACTCACTTGGGTAGGAAAAGTATAAGACTTCAACCTGGCCTGCGCACACCTTGCATGACTCTATGCTATACTTAAACTTCCACAGGTATAATATAAACTCCATCTCTCCTGATATTTTCTGAGGTAAAACCTAGAAACTCGTCAATGTAGTCCTTGCGGACTTTCACTTCACTCCTTGCAGGATTCTCAGGAAGATAAACAATTGAAACTCATACTCTCCCTCTCATAGATCTCATACATTCAACATGAAATCATACATATAAAACATTGAAACAAATGCATAACAAAGTATATAAGAAAACTGTAAACATACCATTCAATAGATGCAAACAATAACCATAACAACACCATGAAATTGAGTCAAAGCATTCTTATATTAACTTAAGTGATTCTGTACATGGTTTCTATAGCAACAACTATCTGCTTATACAACTTCTACAGTCTCTGTTATTCTCTGCTCTCCCATGATCTCTTTCTCTACAACTACTACTCTTTCAATTGAGAATAATGATACAATACAATACATACGAGGGAGCTTTATCGAGTTTTCCCTCCTACAACCTCAAGCTATCTTATCACAATAAAGACTACAACTACTTTACATTGATTACATTAATTTCCTACAACCGACAGATGAGAGCACTTCTCAAGATATGCATTACAATTTCCAAAAAATTTAAGAGCACTTATGTCTCTCCAGATATTACATTAATGTGTCATCCTTTTGAAATTCAAAAATATCTTCAAAATGTGCGCTAGTGCGTATCCAACTGTCCTCCGCTTGCGCTTTCTTGCGATGATCCTGCATCATACTCCTCTAGCTGAAAAATTCATGGACTCCTGTCCATGAGATCCTGCACTGTCTGTCCATGTTTCTAGATATCTGCTTCTCTTTCCCAACTGACATCTTCAATCGGGTGTGCTTTCCACTTTACCAAATATTCAAAATATGTCTTTCTCGGGGTCTTCTTACCAACTCTCTAATCAATGATCCTTTCCATTTGTGGATTTTCAGCTACAGGCATCTGTTTGACCCAATGAATCTCTTCTTGGTTCTCTTCTCCTCTCGCTTCATCTGCTCTATAAGGATACAAATCTGCTACATTGAATATGGGTGATATGCCCACATCATCTGGCAATTGTATCTTATAAGAATTTGCCTCAAATTTCCGTAAAATCTTACACATCCTTATCTTTTTCATATTTAGCTTATTATACGTTCCCCTTGGGAACCTTTGTTTTCTGAGGTGTGCTAAAACTAAATCTCCCACTTCGAATTGAAGCTATCTTCTGTGCTGATCTTCTCTGCGCTTGTATTCCTGATTGGAACTCTGCAACCGCTCTTTAATCTTCCTGTGGAGCTCTTGCATTTCTGCTGCAAAATCTTCTGCTCCAACACTTCTAAACTCATTCTTCTCTAAGTTTCTCAACTTAGATACTCCTCTTGGCTACATTCCATACATTATCTGAAATGGGCTCTGTCCTGTACTCCTGTTAGGTGAGTCATTATATTCAAATTCCACTTGCGGCAGAATCTGATCCCATTGACTATGATGTTCAGCTACTAAACTCCTCAATAAGTCTCCCAAACTTTGATTTAATACCTCATTCTGTCCATCTGTCTGAGGGTGATATGTTGAGATAAAAGATAAATTCGTCCCCATCTTCTTCCATAGTGTCCTCCAGAAATGACCAACAAATTTGGTATCTTTGTCCGAAACAATACTCTTGGGTAAACCATGAAGTCGAACAACTTCTTTGAAAAATATATTTGCAATGTGTGTTGCATCACTGGTTTTCTGATATGGAATAAAATGTGCCATTTTTGAGAATATATTGACTACCACAAATATGGAATCAAAACCTCTCTGTGTCCTCGACATTCCTAACACAAAATCCATTCTTACCGCGTCCCACGGCCTCTCTGGTACTGGCAATGGTTGATACAACCCCGTATTCTGTCTCTTCCCTTTTGCGTGCTAGAAAATTCTACATTTGTTGACAAATTTCTTGACATTTGTCCTCATCCCTGGCCAATAATACAAACTGTTCAATTGTGCAAATGTTTTATCATGGCCAAAATGTCTAGCCAATCCTCCACTATGCTTTTTCTTCAAAAGGTTTTCTCTCATAGAACTCTTCGGGATACACAACTGATTTCCCTTGAATAACAGTCCATCCTGAATCAAGTATTCAATCCATTGGATTTTGTTTCTCAGAACAAGATTCTCACATGCTTCATAAGATTCTTTGAAATCTGAATCATCTTTGTACATCTCCTTAAGGCTATTAAAACCTAAGGTCTTCACAAAAAACTCCTGCAGAATCAAACATTTCCCAGTCAATGCATCAACAACCTTGTTAGCATTCCCATAAATGTGCTTTATAACAAAATCAAAGTTCTGCATAAATTCAACCCATTTTGCATGTTTCTGGTTCAATTTCTCCTATCTGGTTATAAACTATAAGGCCTGGTTGTCGCTATACAAAACAAACTCTTTTGGAACTAGGTAGTGCCTCCATTTCTTCAACGCTTGTATGACTGCATAAAAATATTTACCATACGTGGAATAATTCCCCTTGGCATCATTTAGCTTCTCACTGAAGTATGCAACTGGTCTATAGTCTTGACTTAAGACTGCTCCAATCGCAAATCCACTTGCATCACATCTCACTTGAAATGTCTTACTGAAGTCTTGCAAAACCAGAATTGGCTGTTCAATTATCGTCTCTTTCAACAACTTGAAACTTTTCTTCACTTCCTCTGTCCAATGAAAATATTTATGTCTTTTCATGATTGTGTCCATCATTGATGCACAAATTCCACTAAAATTCCTAATGAATTTCCTGTAAAAACTGGCTAATCCATGGAAGCTTCCGACTTCAAAGATGTTCCTTGGAAACGACCACTCTTTGACTTCTCTTACCTTTTCAGGATCCATCTTCAACTCATTCGAAGAGATCACGAACCCCAAATAAATAAGTTCTTTCTTCATGAAAGATGACTTCTTCATATTTATCAGAAACTTCTCTTGTTTCAACCTTCTCATCACTGAAGCTAAATGTCTCAAATGTTCTTCCCCAGTCTTACTGAAGATCAATATATCATCAAGATACACAATTACAAAATTCCCAATGAAATATTTCAAGACTTCGTTCATTAATCTCATAAAAGTGCTTGGCACATTCGTCAAACCAAACGACATGACAAGCCATTCATACAGTCCTTCTTTCATCTTGAATGTTGTCTTCTATTCATCACCTTCCCTCATTCTAACCTGATGATATCCACTTTTCAAATCAAGTTTTGAAAAAAACGTTTCTCCACTCAAGCATTCCATCAAGTCATCCATCCTGGGTAAAGGAAATCTATACCTAATGGTGATTTTGTTTATAGCTCTTGAGTCTGTACACATTCTCCATCCACCATACTTCTTTGGACTTAACACTATTGGCACAATGCATGGACTCAAGCTTTCTCTGATCAACCCTTTGTCCATCAAATCCTGGACTTTCTTCTTAACTTCTTCATTCTCCTGCGGCGTCAATCTGTACGCTGCTTTGTTTGGTAAACTCGCTCCTTGTATAAGGTCAATGTGATGGCTTATACTTCTGAAGGGAGGAAACTAACAAGGTAAATCGTCCACCACTAAATTAGTGAAATTCTCCAGCAGTTCCTGAATTTCCCCAGGTAGATCATCTATTGAGGTACTAGTCAAGATGAATCTAGGTTTTCTCACCACAACAAACTGCATTTCTTCGTCCTTCTTGACTTCATCCAGAAGTTCCTTCCCACTCATGAGAAGTATAGTATTTCTTGTTTCTTCTTTCACCTTCTTGTCTTCAATTGGAAGCAACATAGGTGTCCTACCATTCTTCTCCAAGGTGTATGTATTCTTTCTTCCGTCATGAATAACATTCATGTCATATTGCCATGACCTTCCCAACAAAATATGATAGACATCCATGTGAATAACATCACATAAGATCTCATCTCTATATCCCCCTATCTTAAATTCAACTAAACATTGTTTAGTGACTGTTACTTGATGTCCTTTTTGCAACCACAAAACCTTATATGGGCTCGGATGTGCAGCTGTCTCCAATTCTAGCTTCTCCACCATTTCTGTGGATACTAGATTATCTGTGCTTCCACTATCAACTGTCATATTTCATACCCTATCCTTGGTCTTGCAAGCATTTCTGAACAAATTGTTCCTCTGGACTGGATTCTCCATCTCTTTCTCTGGCTTCAAGAGAATTTTCCTCATCATTAAGGATCTTCCACCTTCTGCACCTTCTGCCTCAACATTTCGCCTTTGCGCTTCTGAAATGTGAGCTTCAACTCCTCCATCTCTTTTTCTATCGAGACATTCAAAATATTTGTGTCCTATATTTCCATAGACAAAACACTTTATTTCACCTCCTCTACCTCTTCCTCTTCCTCTTGCTCGAGGAAAAGTGTTCCTATCGACATACTGTCCTCCTTGTGAGATTCCTCCCTTTTCCGGGTGGTTATGAGGTTTCTTCTCTTCATCCTTGGGCTTATAAACTCTATCATGGGAAATTTCTTTGCCTCTGCTATGGCTTCTACCTCTACCTCTTTGACCTTGCTTTCGGGCCAATTTCACTTCTGCCTTTGAAGCAATTTGATAAGCATATTCCACATTCCTGATTGTCACCATGCTCATCTCATATTGAATTTCATATCTCAAGCCATTCATGTATCTGGCGAATTTTTTATCATCACTCTTGCGATGACCAGCTCTAATGTTGAGTCTATAAAATTCCTCAGTGTATTCCTTCACTGTCATCCCTTTCTGTCTCAAATTATGCATTCTTCGGATTCGATAGATTTATTTGGGAATATCTGGGTATGAATTTGGCTTTCATCTTTGCGATCATCCTATCCCAAATTTTAATTATTTGTTTGCCTTTGCAACGCCTATCAGCCTACAGTTCATCCCACCACAATGCTGCATGCCCTTTTAGTCTAGTGATTGCGTGCTGAACCTTCTTATCTTCTTCGATATCCTCATAGTTCAAGTATTTATCCAGAGCTCTAAACCAATCTAGCAACTCGTCAACGTCTAAGTTTCCTTCATACATCAGGATGTCCATTTTTTTATCTGGAACCTATCCTTGCAACAACTTTGAATAGACGTTCCTCTGTAGCCTCTTCGACTACAACTTCTTCTTTGGATCCAGCTTCGTTTTCACTTTCAGCCTCACTGATATCTTCTGTATCAGGTGTTTGTCTTTGTTCTGTCTCCATAGCATCCAATTGAGCACGAAGTTCTCTCATTTCCCTTTCCACGGTTGGATCGAGCATCGATCTTTCTTGATGTCTTCTTGGCGGCATTGTTTCAATTTGTCCATGCAAAATTCAAATCACAACTTTCCTCTGTCTACTCTTGCTTACAGAAAACAATGATTGTAAGCTATGATACCACCTGGTGCAACACCCCTACCTTAGTAGGGTCTTCTTGACCTCCCGGTCTTTAGATATTCCTATTCCCTTGAGTTGAAATGGCTCCTTAGTTACTGTAGAACCTTTAATGCATACAAATCCACATGTCCTTCTTAGAAGTTACGCTTGCGGGAACAAGAACTAGGCGTGAACCTACACTCCCTGTGACCACCGGTGTGACTACTAACTTAACCCGAATGGATCTTCAAGTTTCACGATTTCAGGATTTCTGCTGTGAGTCACCCCGACTCCTCCGATTCTCGAAACCCTGAAATGGGCTAACGGGTCTTTAGCTCCTCCCTTATGCTTCAACCATATGACCTCCAGTCAAGTCCCGGGGCCTCACCTCTGAGTACGTCGGGATTTCGTGACTTGTGAGTTCACGATGCAACTCTTCCCCTTTTCTCGAAGTCCTAACTCGCGACTTCTTTGCTACGAATCAACAATCCTGAACCTCCTAAGATCTGATGGTCCAGATCGCATTGGGATTTCGCGTATCGGGGATTCTTGAAAGCAACTTTCTCCACACTTACGACTTCCGAAATTTCGATATCTCAGAGAGCCTAATAAATGGATCTCGATCCTCCAGATCTAACGGCTGCTAATCCTCCTGAGCTTGCGAGTGTTGAAAGACACTCAACCTTAACCTCCTCGATGATCCACTGGATCCAATGGTCCATGGATATCTGTGATTCTCCCTCTGAGAAACTCAACCGTCCATTCAAGTTCTCAAAGACTCTTGGCCAAATAACTTGGTGTCTTTCCTCTTGAGATTTCTTTCTGCGAGGTAAATTCGACCCTCGTCTGTCCTTTGAAATTTCCAAGACTCTATCCCTCCTGAAATTGATTTTGACTGCAAACTCAAGGATTCCAAGGAATTCATGCATGCACTCCTTGCGGCCTTCTAGATAATCACTGATTATATGAACTCTCCAACTCTGTACACTCCTTGCAACAAAAATTCTTCAACCGCTCACTTGGGTTGGAAAAGTCTAAGACTTCAACCTAGCCTGCGCACACCTTGCATGACTCTATGTTATACTTGAACTTCCATGGGTATAAGATCAACTCTATCTCTCCTAATATTTTCTAAGGTAAAACCCATAAGCTCGTCAATGCACTCCTTGCAGACATTCACTGCATTCCTTGCAGGAATTCTCAAGAAGAGAAACAATTTAAACTCATACTCTCCCTCTCATAGATCTCATACATTCAACATGAAATCATATGATATAAAACATTGAAACAAATGCATAAAAAAGTATATAAGCAAACTGTAAACATACCATTCAATAGATGCAAATAGTAACCATAACAACACCATGAAATTGAGTCAAAGCATTCTTATATTAACTCAAGTGCTTCTGTACATGGTTTCTATAGAAACAACTATCTTCTTATACAACTTCTATAGTATTTGTTCTTCTCTTCTCTCCCATGATTTGTTGCTCTACAACTACTACTCTTTCAATTGAGAATAATGATACAATACAATACATACGAGGGATATTTCTCGAGTTTTCCCTCCTACAACCTCAAGCTATCTTATTGCAATAAAGACTACAACTACTTTACATTGATTACATTATTTGCCTACAACCGACAGATGAGAGCACTGCTCAAGATCCGCGTTACAATTTCCAAAACATTTAAGAGCACTTATGTCTATCCAGATATTACATTAATGTGTCATCCTTTTGAAATTCAAAAATATCTTCAAAATGCACACTGGTGCGTATCCAGCTGTCCTCCGCTTGCGCTTGCTTGCGATGCTCCTACATCAGAAACTCAGGAGGAGTCTAAGAACGAAAATAAGGAAGATGAAGAGGAGGAGAACCCAACCCTTGTCAGTAAGAAAAGTAAGGGCAAAGAAAATGGTTCCAGCAAGTAGGGTAACAATGAGGAGTAAACCTCACATCCAGGAGAGAAAGACTTGAATAAAATCAAGTGCTTCATGTGCCACACATTTGGGAACTATGCATCATAGTGTCTAGATAAGAAGAGGTAAGAGAAGATGAATACAACAACATCAACAGAGAGGCAATTAGATGAGTTTGTAGTATAGTTTGAGAATAAATTCTCAATGTTCACATGCCTCTCTACCAACATATACTCAAGGAGTGTTTGGTACTTGGACAATGTTGCTTCTCATCACATGACGAGGACACGTAAGTTGTTCACCAGTTGGTCAGAGAAGGAATTAGGTTTTCATGTGGATCTTGGAACGCATGCCAAGTGTGGTGTAGAAGCAGTTGGGACAATCAGGTTCCATATTGAGTCAGGAGGTTTTCTGGAGGTGGCAAATGTGTTATATGTACCAAAACTAAACAATAACTTGCTCTCAGTTTTAGTTTTGGAAGACATGGGTTTTGAAGTTACTTTTCAGAGAGAGGGAAAGTACTCATGTTTAGAGGGGGATAGCCCTGATACAACAGTGAGAATTGGTGTCAGAGAGGGAAGGTTATACAGGTTGCAGGGCCATCCTGTAAGAAGATCCAAAGGGATCTTGGATCATGGATCAATGTCAGTGACAGAGGATGAGGAGAAGGGGGATTCAAAGGGTGAAAAATTGAAGGATGAGAAGATTTCATGGACTTCTTGCATGGGGAGTAAAACTTCAGAGGGGGGGAGGGAGTTATCCCCTTCCAGTTCTTTCAAGAGTTTGAGTTGGTACAAGATGACATTGATGGATTCTCAGGAGCATGAAGATTCTAGAAGCACATTGAGGGAGAGAAGAACGTTAATGAAGGTTCCAAAATTCGTGGAATTAATATGTAGCGTCATCAATTCCGAGACTTTGATTATTCAGGGAGAAACTGACTAGTAGGGTTGGAGGAATTCCAATATGCAGGATGATGTGTGTGACATTGTGCAACAATCAGAGGCAGAACCAGTTCCAGGTGGCTCTTCGGGAAATGCGTTTCTTGCTAAGAGGGAGTGTTGATGTTAGTGGTAGCATCAGACATGTACTATTTCCGCATAGGTCTATGTGTCTAGACATGTGAAAATCATCCAAATCCTTCTCCTCTTGAATTTACTTTAATTAAAGGAAATATTAAAATAAATTTCTTTTATTTAATTATGTAATTAATTAGTTGATTTATTTAAGGAAAGTGCTAAAAGTACTTAGCATGTAATATTAGCATGCAATCTAAATCTCAAGTGAGATTAGAAATATATTATAACTCACAATTATAAAAACAAGGCTAGGGTGAAGGAGAAGACACATTCATACATAGATAACAAAGACATAATTTTTCTAGTGTGGATTTGTTCGAGAGTGTAGAAGCAAAGAAGGAATTTTTCTTATAGTTGACATATTCAAGGAGATCTTGGATAGGAAGGAGAAGGAATTCCATCTAGATATAAAGTCAAGGATAAGAGAGAATATAGTCTTACGCAGGTGGGTTTCAGTTCGAGGAAACCACAAGAGAGTGTCAGATCGTACATAGATTTCCATACAAGTTTTCCATACGGATACATGGTTCACAGTGTAGACAATCACGTATATATGCGATTCACAAGAAGGTGAATTGTGTATGCCTCAAAAAGTGTGCCAAAACTGGTCGTACAACATGTTAGACCTTGCTAGGTTAGTCTGCAGTTGTATTTCCCTCAATGGGCCATTATCCCTGTTATGGGAGCCTTGATTTTAGCATAATAAAATTATTCTTAGCACTGGTTTTCCTTCCGATGTTTTTACAAGGGTATCTACCCAAAATATTGGTTCTTATGTGTGCTTGATTTGGTTTCCTTATTTAGGATTCCACTGCATGTTTGGTTGATTATTCAATTGTGATTTTAGTAGATAAAGTGATTTTTTTTGAGCTAATTGTGAGGTGTTGAGTAGGATAAATTTCAACATGGTATTAGAGCATACCAAGGGTAGTGTCCAAGAAAATCAACATCTCATGCATGTGAGGTGCACCATCTTGGTGATGATTCCATGGTGAGCATGCAACACTTGGTGATAATTCCAAGTTTTCCATGAGAGACTTGACTCCACTAGTCTAACTGAAGTACAACTGAGTAATGACTAAAGAGGATGTGGTGCCCTCATTTAGGGGAGAACATTCTCATCTAGGGGAGAATATATCAGACCAAGGGACACCCTCAACATAGACTAATTAACATAGGGAAAAAACTACTAGGTGGGTGTGTAATATCTCCAATACCTATGATGATAATACTTCCCTTCAATGAGAATATTATGCTAGAGGGAAGGTCAACTGGCCCTTCCACTATACACCCCACAACAAGAATACCATGATTGAGACAGGTTGACCACCCTTCTCCATTCCCCCCCTCAATAAGAATACTATGTGGGAGGAAGGGTTGGCCGACTCTTCCCCATAGTCCCTTAGATGAGAATACTATGCTCGAGATAGGATTAGCTAACTTTTCCCCAAGATTCTAGTTATAATAATATTATGTAAAAATATAATAAAAAAAATTTTGTTCAATAAAATAAAACATTGCTAACATTTAAAAATGTAATAAAAATCATATAGGTTGAATAATCTTTAATACTCTCCAATCCCTCTGAGTCACCCTTATTATCATAATTTTAGAAAAACATGCTATATTTAAATTAATGAATGATTAATTTCAACTAGATATAACTTAAAAAATAAACACATAATTAACAATTAATTACCTCGGGCATGGGATGCAAATATTCCAACATTCTTTCGTAACCATTCCTCGGGGCATAATTTAATTCTTCGTTAGCAGGTTCACACTGTCTTGAAAACATGAATTTCTATTTTCATGGAAGTGTATTTTTAGTTGTATAATATAAGAGAGTTCGTTGCCAATTCAAGGGCTCTCCATCCTTAATGAGTCAATCCCCGTGAATAAAATAAAATATGTAATAGGTGATCATTGTTCACCATTGTTTTTTTTTGTCATCGACGTCTACAACTAATTGTTTTTTCTCCTTTTATTTTTCCCTATAATTTCTCATGTGACATCATCATGACCTCTAGATTCAAATCCACCTGAACTCATATCTATAACAATGTAAGTACATAATTATAAACCTAGTGAAAATTAATTAGAACATAAATGAAATGACCAAAATAGAGTGTAGACAAATAATGCAATATATAATACACAAACATATATAGAACTTTTCCAACATTATTTCACTCAAAACTTTACTTTTCCATATCAAAAATGATAGCCTTGGGTATTCTACAAATATCAAGAAAGCAAGGGATGAGAAGGGAAGAGGGAAAATGGGTAAAGAAGAGAAAATAAGAGGGAAGAGAATGAATAGAATATGGAAGAGAAGGAGGAAGAGGAATAATAAAGTGAAGAAAAGTGAAGTAGAAGGAAAATAGGAAGAGGAAGGAGGGGAAGAAGAAGATGAGGAAGAAGGAGGGGAAGAAGAAGTGAAAGACATGGAGATCAAAGAAGAATAAGGAGGGGAAGAAGAAGTGAAAGACATGGATATCAAAGAAGAAGAAGGAGATGAACAAGGAATTGAAAAACAAGAGGAGAAAGAGGAGGAAAAGGAAGAATAATGGGGGATGATCTATGTGGATATTCAATGTTGTTGTTGTTGTCTCAAAACTCATATTGAACCCTATAATCAAATTTAAAATAATTTTAGGGTCTTGAATGTCACACACCTGACCCCCTAAGTAGCCTACAACTTCTTTGAGTTCCTCAAATAAGGGCACCATTTCCTTCCGTTCTCCGAGATATTTCCAATGACTATGAACTCGTCCAAAACTAAGTTTTGAGTCAAAATTTATGGCTCCCTGAACTTCTTGAGGTATTGTTGGTCAAAGTCCATGTGGCACCCACATGGCTCCACCTCATTCATACCATCCTACATGGCAGTAACATGACCTCATTCATCATCCTCTAGTGATGACATGGCCGCTAGAGGGGCATTTGCAGGGGATATATCCCAGGATTTCATGGGTAATAGGCCTTCACCGCCTTTGATATCCTTGTACAGGTATACAAACTTTCCTGGAGTCCCGAAGTCCAAAGGACTCTTTACACTCCAGAATCTATGGTGGAAATTCTATCCACCCTTGGATATAACGGCTAGTGATCCATATTATTTTCAGCACGAAATGAACGTGGAGATATAATAAATAAATGTACAGAGATGTATCAATAATATAACAAATATATATTATATATATAACCATAAACACAGAGATACAATAATACACAATTTCTATTAATTAGCGAATTGTACAAAACTGTAGAAATACAGAGTGAAAGACTCGCTAGAATGATGGCAACTTATATTTAAGAAGAGATATGATGGATACTCACATTCACAAGAAGATGATTGTTACAATGAGCCCCAAAGGCCTTTTTAAAATAAATAAAAATCAAAACCCTAACCCCAGAAGATGAAAAACCAACAATTTTGTGGATTCTGTTTTGCGTAGTTTGGTGTATCAACTTCTCGGGGGCGTAACTTTGGCATACGATCTCCGTTTGGGGTGCATGATAGATCGTTGGAAAGGTATCGATGAGGAGATTAATTTTTGTGGCTCAATTAGAGACTTTATCTTCCATTCGGGTGCCCAATCGTGAAAAAACATCATTTAGGTCCTAAAAATGGCCTCGAACGTTTGGGACCCAAAAAACTGCTAAAAAAAGTAAATTGCCAAGAAACTATTTTGAGCCAGTTGGAATAGGTGTGTGGACACCGATATCCTCCTGAACCAACTAGGATTCATCCATGCTTAAAAANGTCACACACTTAGTTCACGACCAATCCCATGATGCCACATCATCATGGTGTACATTCCCTATCCCATCGAGGTTTGACACCACACAAAGGGACTTCAACACTTCGAAAATTTGATGGTTTAGCGCTTAACACAACATATTCTATCCTCACATATCCCAAAGTCCCATAGTCCTTAAGTTCCAAAGTTCCAGACTCCGAAAGTAAGACTTCGGTGAAGTGTCTACACTGTCTCTCACTAGTTGATTGGACGATCGAGAAAGGTTCCCAATGGACCCTCAATCAACGGTCCAAAATGTCTATGAATTCATCCCCTCGATATGATGGTTGGTGGGATTTCACCACTTCAGGATTTCACGACCTTGCATCCCTTACATGTCTTAGCTCATTTAAGTCCCGAAGGGTTACCTACCAGAAAGGTCAGAAATGGGATACATTTGCTTGTTGTCGGTCAACATTATTGCTTACCCTATCCTTCCATGAGGATCGATATAACAGTTGAGAGAGATCCCAAAGGATCCTTAGATCTACGACTCGTGTCACTTCGTGACTTTGGAATTTGGGAGTTTCAACAATTTTATGCCTTTTCACTCTCGTAGTTAGTCAACGCTAAATTTGACTGTAACATATATCCAACAGTTAGGAAAGATCTCGAAAATCCTTAGATATACAACTTGTGTTACTTCACAACTGAAAATCTGGTCAGGGTTTAATGATAAAGTGGATCCCACGACAACAGACAAGAAACCACCAGTTTCCAGTCAATCATCCAGTCACCATTTCGACAGGTTGCCTTTAGTGTGATTTGAATGTTGCGAGGTTCCAAAATCCTGAAGTTGTAGACCTCTGAAGTCCTGAAGCCCATAAGGCTTAGCTCCCTTTTAGTGTAGCATAGTGTTCCAGGGTCTTGGTCATATGGGGCTTTGAAAATCCCCAAGGGACACACTCTCAGATCTTATATGAGGTTTGGTTAAGGCCACATACTTGAGCTTGTGGTCACTAGGGAGAATGGTTTGAAGGAAGCACCTTTCACTTCATAATCCAAATCCTGTAACAATACAACAATAATTCTAAAGGATTGATAGGTTCAAAGTTATCCCACAGAGTCTGTCTCGACTCTATATTTCCAAGTTTGGTCCCTAGACAGTCCCTTGAGGACTTTCCAACCAACATAGGGGTCAAAGTCTTATGCTCCCAAATGAAATTAAAAACTCCTTACTAACAATTGTCCTTCTCTAAACAAAGGTAGGCAAAAAACCATCTACAAATATGATATTCAAGCTTTGCTTTCGATTTCCCATGCCGCTAGGCCATTAGAGCCACAAATTCTACCATTAGAACAAGGTAAAAGAATTTTCCATCATATATCTCAAGAAAAAAAATTCATATTACAAAAAAACAACCAAGACAACATAAAAACTCAGAGTCACACTTATTTGAAATTGGAAATTATTTGGAAACTGCTGAAAGGGGTTCTCTTTTCCATCCAACCATAGGAACAATTTTCTCTTTGAGTATTCCTCAACTAGCCACCCCTAGATAGACCATGATTCCATGATATAGATGAAGTTTTTCCTTTTTTCTCAGCTACAACAAGGGACAAAGGTTACTCTCCTTTTCCCACAAGGTCCTGACAATTTAGTTTTCTATCCACCAAGCAAGGGAGCCTGCTGTGATTGCTCGCTCAATCATTGCATCTCCATTTATCAGCTTGATTAGAAAACATTTTCCAAGCGCTCCTGTACCCAAAATAACCTATATTTCTCAGTTCTCCTCAGAATCAGAGAGCCTCACACACTCTGCTTCCTCCCAAATGGTCTTTTGACCTACTCATGTGTATCCTCTCCCCTCTTCCCATGATTTTCCTGACTTTTATTTCCTTTCCTAGAAATATTTCGTGGGCCATATCAAGAAATTTACAGACGGGTAATCTACCCATATCCTCATTTACTCTTGACGAATACTTCCCAACTACTGGCTTGACTAGTAATTAAATTTTCTGGGCTAGAAGAATGTTATGGGTCTGAGCAATTTATATCCAACAATGTCCTATTCTGGAAAGATCATCTCAACCATAAATGGTTCCCCTTACCATCCCTTCTCATGCATCATGATCCATACTAGCCACCTCCTTTCAACAATTATGCCACAATTTTCCATTTTTATTTAATAACACCACCCCCC
>SNQJ01S0139765.1:41257-61153 GCA_010110895.2 Picea sitchensis | reverse complement strand
CGTTTAAAATATTACATTTTATAATGTCCAACATGTGAACTTTCGCATATAGACTCTCCTTCAAATGAGACTGATTGACACACTAAAAGGTAACAGTAAAATTAATATCCCAGGGAAAGTGAGCGTAAGAGAACGGTAAAATTAATACCCGAGG
This sequence comes from Picea sitchensis, assembly GCA_010110895.2. Lineage (NCBI taxonomy): Eukaryota > Viridiplantae > Streptophyta > Pinopsida > Pinales > Pinaceae > Picea > Picea sitchensis. The sequence continues at coordinate 60,999 of SNQJ01S0139765.1, read as the reverse complement.
TAAAGTGAGAGTAAGACTGAGTGATTCGTGAATGATGAGAGAAAAGAGGAAGCGTAGGGTAGAATTTGCCCAACAAACTTGTCTACCAAGGTAAAGCAAGGAGGGAGGGTGATGATTTGTTTTATGTTAGCCTCCCTCACCTGCTTTATATATAAGGGGAGGAGATAACTCTTGTATTTATTATCATCATTGTACTCTATACTTTATATTGTCTTGGAGAAGTCTTATATCGAGTAAGACGTTAGGGTTTATCATGAAATCCTAGGAGCATGATATTAAGGTTTATGAAGAACCTTTAGGAGAAGACAAGGAGAGATGTATTGGATGTACTTGGAGGGATTGTTGTTGTGTGATGTTGAATTTTCTTTTGTGATGATGATTTGCATTTCAATTTGCATAAGCATAAGCATAGGAATAGAATTTGATGGGCAAATTGTTTGTTATTGTAAGACTTATTGATTAAATATTATGAAAACAAATCATTTTGAAATTTCCATATAAATAGTAGTAGAATAACATATCAACATTTTTATCCTTTTTTAACATAATTTTAATATTTAATGTTTTTAATTTTTTCCATCAAAATCAATCATTGGCCAAATCACAACCTAGTCAAAAAAAAAATAACTAAAAAATAATAAAAACTTTAAAAGTTAAGAGTGCATTTTTTTTTCCCTTGGTGTTATTGATTAGAAAATTTAAATTGAGTATGAGCAAATAAGTTGCACTAAGATATTAAGATGAGGTTAAATTGGCTTGATGAGTTTTTTTAATTGAAATTTGATAAAAAAATAATTAGATGATGTTAAATGGGTTTTTAAATACGAGTTCCTTAAATGAAATTGTTAAATGGTTTTTTAAATAAGACTTAAATGAAATTGATTAAAAAACATTTTCTTATAATAATATAACATAGGTTTTGGTTAAACGTTCTATTTTTTGGGTTTTGGAATTAGAGAATGTAAATTTGGACAAAATTGCTATTTTATGTTGTTTAAATTGCAATGTATAAATGGATTCAGTCTGATTAAAAATCCCCGAGGCACTCAGATTATACAAATTTAGTCACTCAAATCTGCAGATCCAACTATTCATCACCGGATTTCGGGCAAAATCAAACGAAAAAGTTGTCGAAAAACCTCCAAAAAAAAATAGAACATTTAGACTACTACTATAACATATATCAAATTTATTGATTATATATAGAATTGTTGAATTTGTTTATTCCCCACATTACAATTTATTTATTTATTACTTTTAATCATAAAATAAAATCATAATTGAATAATAAAATCATAATTAAATGTGTTAAATATTTTAATAATACAAATAAATTGTAGATTTAATAATATAAATAAATTGTAGATTAAAATCTACAATTTAAATACGATGTAAGAACTTTTGTATACACATTTTAAGTATTTAGCACATTTTCTCACATTTAGTTATGATATTATTTTATGATTAAAAGTAAAACAAAATAAATTATAATGTGGTGAAATATTTATTATTTTTTCTGAATTTTTATTAACTGTTTAGTATGAATTATTGCATTGGGAATTTCAATAGTTAAGGTAATTGTAAGATCAAAAAGTTAAGGAACACATTCATAAATATAAAGTTTGTGAATGAGCAAAAAGTCTTTGGCTCTTTTTGTGGAGTTCACAATAGTGTAAGGTTACATGTGACTATAATAGTAGCTTGAACACTTAGCCAATCTACTTAATAAGTAGTGTAAATTTATTATTGTGTTATTTCTTGTTTTTAATTGAATCTACTTAATAAGTAGTGTAAATTTATTATTGTGTTATTTCTTGTTTTTAATTGAATTGTAGAAATGTGTCATTATTTATGTTGAGTGATTTTTCTATTGTGGTGTATTTATGCATGTATTTGTTTAAATAGAATTATAAAGATATTAAGTTCTATGTGTGTGATATTACAATGGGTCGTGACCTTAATGCATCATGTACTATCACAATAAGTAGAATTCTCAGGGATTGGGACAATTCTGATGAAAGAGGGGAGTTGAATAGAATTGTTACCATAAGAAGAGGGGGAATTCTATGAGACAATAGTTACAATGAAAGAGGAAAAGTGTAGAAGATCCATGCAAAGGTGTGATGTTAGATAGAGTTATTTGAACGAGTCACTGAAACATGTCTCCAATGGAAGAATTAGATAGATATTGTGTAACATCACTAGTTTTGATCCCCGCAAATTATAATGTAATTTTGTAACGATCATTTAGGTTGGTGAGTCGATATGTTTGGGGCAAAGATCCTGTATTGATTAATATGGTTGAGGGCCAAATTATGTATTACGTACATTGAAATGATTAATAAAAGTAATAATCATTGGTTGTGATACGAGAGGAATGTTAATGATCGGGGGCTATGATTCCACAAGAGACGGGGGATAAAGGGGGTTTCATTCATGGGTATTTATCCAACCCCAAATTCTTGAATTATATTATCATTGCATATAAACCTTCTATTTGTTGTCGAGTGTTCCCAAAGCCAATCATTAAATTCATGTTAGAGGGTGGGTGTGAGAAGTCAAACCCCGGAGTTATTGGGGGCATGGGGCTAAAGTAAAATCATCCTTAGGAAGACAGTGAGTCAAGCAAGCATGGGAGAAGAAGGAAATTCGAGTAGGAAAGGAATAGAGTTTTTGACAGAGAGTTTTTTTAGAAGAAAGAGAGGAGTTGAGGGTTAGAAAGAGCACCATCCATGGTGTACTTGAAGAAATCCATTATTGGGTTGTGTTTTATGCTGGAAATGAGGCTTGTGTGCCTATACAACAGGCTGTAAGTGTTAAGATCCAATGCCTTAAAAATGATCAAAGGTCAACGAATACAGTCCACTTCGAGGGGGAAACCTCATTTTACAATATATCCAATTAAAAATACAATATGAGATGAGATAAGATCCTCCTAAGACTAGGTTTACTTTGTGTGTGTGTGTGTGTGTGTGTGTGTGTGTGAGAGAGAGAGAGAGAGAGAGAGAGAAATGGTACAATTATAATGAAAGGTTGTAATGAAGGTTTCTAGCCTACATACAAATATAACACTACAAATGTAATAATTCAATATACAGGGCTTAATAAGGGGTTTTATACATAGCATGGGGATTTTTCTAAGGCTTAACATGCCCCTCCCCTTCAAACAAGTGTTTTCCTCAACACTTGACTAACTACATGTGTTTTTGAAAGAAGAACTCATCTTCCCATGATGTTTCCTCCACTAGTAGGTTCTTCCATTTGATGAGATACTCTACAATTACTTGATTTATCAGTTGCTTAATCCTTGTTTCAAGGATTGTTTCTGTTTCTAGTATGATTTTACCTTCTTCATTAATCGTTAGTCAAATAGTTTGGACGGGATCTTGTTGTTGGTGACCTTCTTTAAGAAAGAAACATGGAAGACTGGATGTACACGTGAAGATGGAGGCAACTCCAGTTTGCAAGACATACTTCTAATCCTTTGCAAAACCTTGTAGGGTCCATAATATTTGGGTGCTAATTTATTGTCCTTCTTCGGTTGCTTGAGGGACATTTGTTTATATGGTTGTAGCCTCAGAAATACCCAATCCCCCACTTCAAATTCTCTTTCATTGAGATGTTGATCTGGTTATTGTTTCATCCTATTTTGTGTCCTGACCAACTTGTCCTTCAATAGTTTGAGAACCTCTTATTGGTCCCCCATGTGGCCCTCTATTGCTTGAACTTGTGTATTTCCTTTCAAGGGTGATGTAATGGATGGAGGATGATATCCATAAAGTGCCAAAAATAGGGAAATGTTTTATGAAGTATATAAGGACTTTTTGTACCACCATTCCACAAAGGGAAACCACTTGACCCATTGTGTTTATTTATCATATGCAAAGCAATAGAGATATCCTTCTAAACATTTATTCACAATCCCATCTTTCCCATCAGATTGAGGATGGTAAGATGTGATATGATCCAATTGAGTTCCCAAATAAGAAAATAATTCAGTCCAAAATTTTCCAACAAAAATTGGATCTTTGTCACTTACAATAATCTTGGGGACTCCATGTAGTTTTTGAATTGTTTCAATGAATACTGTAACTACTGAACTTTCTTTTAAAGGATGAAAAAGAGAGAGAAAATAGCCATACTTTGTCAATTGATCCACTACTATCATGATGACAATATTTATTTCTGATTTGGGTTAAATCTGCAAAAAGATCCATTGAAACTTCTTCCTAACGTTGACTTGGTATAACTAATGGTTGTAGGATACATGGTGTCTTGATTGTCTCTCCCTTATTCTATTGGTATACCAAACATTCAGAGACAAACTTTTGAACATAAGTTTCAAGACCTTCCTAAAAAAATTCCTTATTGATTCTATGGTATGTTTTTAAGAATCTTAAATTTCCTCGTATAAGGGAAGTGTGCAATTCCATAAGGACATTCTTTTTGAGTTGATAATTCTTACATAAATAAAAGTGATCATGATACCATATAAAATCATTCTTCCAAAAAAAAAATTCTAATGAACCGGGGTCCTTGTTACAACCTTAATTTCCACCCTACAGGGACATATGGGAATCCAACAGATGATGAAAGCCAAGACACAACTTTAGCTTAATATTTAGGACATTTTTTAAGGGTGAAACTTGTCATAGATAGAGAAACAAGTGATAAGTTGTTGGTCAGATATAGCACAACCTATGATTCCCTCTGTAACCTTCTAGATTCATGAAGTCTCGAAGAGATAAGTGAGGGATGACTTGGCTTTTCATGGCATGAGCCTTGGAACTCACATCATCCACATGTCCATTAGTCTCTATAATATCTAGAAGCTCTCCCAAGCCTCTTCCAAGGATATATTTATAAAGAAGGAAAATATTGAGAAAGAAAAGGAATAATCGTTTACAGACCTATGTTGTCAAAATGCATAGGTGCTTCTCCATCTACATCAGTTGCAGTCAGGTTTCCTAGCTTGGTTGAAGAGATGAGGAGGAGAAAGGATAAAGGGGTAAAGAGGGATGCATCTAGATCATGAGGTAAGTTTATTGATGTAATTCCATTTTTCATATTAATAGATCATTGGTTACCCCCTATGAATGTGTGTTTTCATGTATAAATACTCAAATCTGATTTGTTACATTATAGATCAGGTCAGATGTGAGCTAGATCTAGGATTATAACACCAAGAAGAGAAGTAGGAAGGAATTGCTTCTTGTTTGTGTGAAAGAATCAAGTTGTGGAGGCTGGAGCTAGAAATTTAGTTTTACAGTAGCGAGGATATATGAAGGACAACCTTTAGGAAAAGGTATGTTATTTATACCACTTCTTAGTTTAGTTATGAATCCAATTGCTTGAATCTAAAGGAAATCCATAGAAGTTTATCCCTATATCTATCTAGGATCATTATGAAGATCCTAGGAATATCTTTTTATCCATCTGTGATATTTTATCCATAACAGAACTGATGACTCCACTAGAGAATATTTTTTATTCTTCTCTAGTTTAACATCCCTTTCCTACTATCCTTTGTTTCCTTTGTTGATTTATTTTCGGTCTTCTTTGGCACTCCCTCAGAGTCTATATATCTTAGATATGATAGATTTGAGATAGATCTTCTTTTTTTTTTAAATTGCAGTAGTCGATGGTTTCACTATAGGTGTCTATTGACTAGTTTCTCGTTGCAGGTCATACAACTAGCGATACCTCCTGTAAATTTTGAATTGCAATGTTTTAAGATTTCCTTGTTTATATATGGATGAGTCTGATATCATATATCTGTGATTGATATGTTATTTTAAGTTCCTTCCTTTGATTGAGTCTTTTTTTCACACCTTATGTCTCCAATTCATGTTTGAAGTGTGTATGTGTGGCTTTCTTAGATTGCTTGTGTACACTTGTTTTTTGTCTAGTGATCCATTGAAGTTGGATAGTCTACTCAACAGATCTAATTAGACCCTTTGGTGTCTCTTATTGATTTTATTTTGTTTGTTTACCCTCTCATGATTGGTGTTCATTGCTAGATCTACCTTCATAGTGATTTTTTGGGTTGAGCTTCTTGTAGAGACAGTGGAGTGTGGTTTTAGCATCACTACCAATTTCCTACAGCCCTTGCTTGTTGATTTGATGGTTTTTCATTTGCAGATTGTGTTCTTTTTTGGATTAGAAAACTTTTTGCATAATATTTGGAAAAATAAAATAAAAAATTGCATGTGTATAATCTTTTGAAGCATTAAATGAAGAGTGAATTGTTGCAAGTGTTTGGCTTGATATATTAGCAAAAGTTTGGATATGATTTGTTTTGCATGGTTACTTGGTGTTTGCGGATTCATTTTGAAACTTAGAAAGGAAAATATCTCTTCTCCCTCCCATAGTTACAATTCATTGAATTGAACAAGTGCATTATCATTTTTTCATTGCTTTGGTTGGGTCAAGAGTAAACACCATAAAAGTTTCTTCCATTTTCCCTTTGACATGAACAACATCCATAAGAGAAGAATTTGTAAATTAAAATCAATTAGAATATTTTCTTTGCTAGAAAACCAACATTAGATAGGCTTAGAGCCTTGGAATAGGATTGGAGAGTGAACTCTCCAAGACTACCAAAATGAAACCTAGTGTCATTAAAGAGTGTAAAATCCATTTTTGCAACCAATGTGTCAGAAATATCCTCTAGTACAAGATTCAAGCACAAGGTCAGACTGGGGAAAGTAGGGTAATTACCCCTTTCTTCTTGTTTGGTGTTTTTGGTATCATTTTTATTACTAAGTATACACAGGTTTCGTTGATTCCACACCTTTGAGTGAGGTAAAACCTTCAAAGATTCGACCATAGTTACCCTACCCTTACATGTGGTCATACCTACAACTGTTCTCCCAGTAATTGATTGTGAGGTGGTAGCTTTAGTGGCCAATCCTAGGTAGCTACAAAGGTGACTACAAGTGGTATGTGCCTATAGTACCTAGGGAAAATGTGTGTTCATGGTATTAGTTCCCATGGAGGGTATCCACCTTAATAAAGGATGCTTGCAATGGTCATAGTTTCCTTGCATTGTTTATCATAACTGCTCCTCATACCTTCACTATCAAATCCTGTGGGGCCTTCATCACCCCCAAATGGATTGTGTTTGGAAGGCCCCTTGAGTCATTGGTGTGCTTGTTTTTATCATATATTTGTTAGGGGTGTACTCTGTTGATACTGAGTGGGGGGTGAATCAGTATCAAGTACAATTTAAAAACATTTTTAAACTTATACTTAAACCATTCAATTATATCCAATGAGAAATTAACAATAGTATAAGAGTTGCACCAGTACACCACAATACACCATGCACAATATATGAGAAATAATCAATAGTTTTTGTTCAAGGGAAGTAATGACTTCCAAAGGTAGCTAGAGATTTCAAGTAAGGGAGGGATAAACCTCAAGAGGAATATACAATACTCCAAAATCAAGAGAGATTTGCTCCCCATCCCTTGCCACTTCCATACCACTGGGAATATATATGAGATGTCTGAAACTTTTGTTTAAGTGCAGTGCGATTTCATAAGACCTAGCATTCTGACATTACTTAGCTCAACATTTAATATATGATTCTGAAACTACTTTTATGTATGATTAAGTGCCTCTTTCCAGTGGAGTGGTCCCTGCGATTTGGAGTGCATTATGAAAATGTGACTATTTTACCTAGAACACTGTTTATTGACTAGTTGGGTGGTCACAAACCCTATATTCCGAGTGTATCTCATATTTACTTGAGATAAAGATGAACTTTTTACCATAGGTGCCTTGATATGTCTTCTCAATACCATAGGGATTTCACCGCATCTGAATCGTTCTAGAGAAAAAGGTATAGAAAATGGGTAAGATGACCTGAAAATGCTTATGCATGAACCACATCGCAAAGGGAACTTCATCCTCCCTTGAAATCGGCCTTCTTTTTCTTCTTCTTCCCTCTGAAGTTTATCAAATGAATGTATGGCGGAATAGAACTGCATTTATACCATTGTGTCACTTCCTTTTAACATTAGGTTGGGCGACACTTTTCTTATTTTGTAATTCTTTTCTTCCCAATTATCTTCGGGACCTACATGTACAATTCACTTTTTGTCATCTTCAAAAATCATTTCTCCTCAACCGCTTTGAGGATCCATGTGACGTGATACATACCACCGAAAACAACATGATGCTATACTATCCATCCATGTGTGTTGTATCTCATGTGCATTTTTCAGCTTCATGTCAAATAACTTCATCAATCATGAGTTAAAACCATCAGGTAGGGTTGACATCAATGACAACAACCAATCTTCAACAATCTCCCCTTTGTCATTGATGTAACACTCATGCTCCTATCATCATAGTCCCAATTTCTCTCCCAACTGACATCAATGGAAAGGGTATGTCTCCGAGTTTAATGGAAAAGGGTAGCCTTCTTCTTTGGGGCTGCTCCCAAACATGTGCCACTCAATAATACTTCATCCTTATTTTTGGTCTTTGGGACGTTTCTTCCTTAGAATCCTTTTATTGTGAAATACATCTTCTCTCTCTTCTTCATGTCTAGGATGTATATGTGTTGTTCGGTCTTCTTGTTGGGTTGCAACCAATCTTTCTGAGTTATTTTCTATGATTTTTACATTTTCAGAATCAAACGTAGGGGTGTATCCTTGATCACACATTTCATGTGACATTGGGGAGATTATGCTTCAGGTCTTCAACTAATGGGACTTTTCCTGCTTTTACATTTCACTTCCAAGCTTTACAATTCTTAAGTATTTTTGGTAGATGAGTCATCTCAAATGCAACATTTCCACCCTATCTCTTCAAGATGGTGAATTTGTCTTGATCCATGGTCATTTGTGAAGAACATCCAATGTCTATATACCATTCATCTTCTTCTTTGCATTCTTTGGTGACTAATATGCTGTACCGAAGAATTTTCATTGTGTGGAATTTCTTTCCTTTTTCCATGTTGTAGTTGGTATGAAGAAATTTGGCATATGATTATCTTCCTTCATCTCTGCAATCTCGTGCTTTGTATGCTACAAATGCAATTATCTACAATCTCGTGCTTTGTAACATACAATATTTTGATCCATTAATGGGTCAAATGGATTATAATTATGTTGAAGGTCTGAACATTTTCATATCTACTATTTTCACCATTCATGTAGCTTGCATAGTTATTCCTTTCATTGATTCTACAATTGATTGCCTTGTGTCCAAAATTTCCACAAGTATAACAATGTCCGAGAAAGAAATTTTGATACATGGTGGTAAGTGATCTTCTTTGTGGTGTGGTCCATTGGGTTCACAATCTATTCTTCGGGTTCTGCTTGTTGATTGCTTTCACACCAGGGAGAGGATCTTCTTGATGTCATTCCTTAAATTCTATTTTCTATCTTGATGTTCAGCGTTCACGGAGTGTTGGTTTCATCGTTTTCAGCTTCCTTCTCTTGTTTTGTTGTCTTCAAATAGAGCGTATCCTAGTCTCATCTTGTCGTTTGGAGATCTTTGGTACTAAGGATCTCATCTAATTTTTTTCAGTTCTTTTTTGAACTTCTTCAACCTTTTGTTGTCGATAGTAGCTCCCCTTTGTGTGATCCAATTCCTCTTTCAATTTCTCATAATCTTCTAATTGTTCCTTCAAGCTATTAATGTCTTTTAAAGTTTTTTAATTCTCTTCTTCACAACTACTCAATTCACCTTTTAGTATTATGTTTGTGTTTCTAGAAATACTATTTTAGGTTTCAACATGCTTCAAGCTTTCAAGATTCTCATCTTCTTGTTCACTCTGCATTGTCTTTGTATCCCCAAAGAAAGGGAATCAAGGTTGGTTCTTCCTTATGAATCTTCTTCACAAATGATTTCTTCTTCTTTAGAATTCTTATGATCATCATCCTAGTTTTCTTGGGTTATGAGAAGAGGACTTCTCCATTATCTTCTTCATCACTCATCTGAGGAGATGTCATCATCCTTGGAGTAGAAGCTCTTTTTATTGTTGAACTTCTCTTTTTATAGTAACAATTTTTCAACAATATGTCCTATTCTACCACAATTAAAGCATTTGAGAGGGAGACTTACCTTTGTATCTTCCATTCCCTTCTGGAACCTTCTTACGGAATTTACTATTTCTTCATCAAGGTCCCATTATCCTTGTCTTTGATATTTCTTTATGACTTTAAAAGGATTCATTGTTTTTGGTCACTTTCCGTACCTTTTCTCATTTCATATGCCATAAGGAGTCCATGTAATTCATCCATTGTCATTTTGGTCAAGTCCCTAGTTTCTTCAATGGTGAGACCTTAGCATCATGCGCTAGAGAGATAAGTGATCTCAACACTTTTGTACAACCAATGATTCAATGAGCTCTTCACCCAATCCTCCGATAGCATTAACAACTTAATCAGCTCTAGAAGATAGGTTGCAATATCTTCACTTTTTCATTCATCTTCAATTTTCAAATTACGCTCTATGTCTTTGAAGCTTGACACAGCAACTTTTGTATCACCTTCATAGATATTCTTGGGTTTGTTATACCTCTTTGGGTGTTGCATCCCATCACTTTGCTAACAATGGTTGGTGTCAATGATCACTAGAATAACATGTATGGATTTTGAATTACAACTCATAAGCTTCTTCTCATTTGGATGGGTTGGAGCATTATTTGGGATTACATAGCCATTCTGGTAATTGCAAATGTCTACTCCCAAAGGCGTTAGGTAAGAGACTTTTCCTCTATCCTCCAAGCCATATAATTTATTCCATCACATTTTTGAATCCCATTTGAAATGTGCTCATGGTCATCCATTGCTTCTCAGGATTTTCCTTCCAGAGGTTAAAAAGGCATTACGAAGGCAACCTCACGAAACAAATGTTGATCTTGAGAGGGGTGAATCGTTATCCAAATTACAGCTTAAAAACCTTTTTAAAATGATACTTAAACCATTCAATTATATCAATGAGAAATGAACAATAGTATGGAGTTACCAATACACCACAATACACCATGCACAATATGAGAAAATCAATAGTTTTTGTTCAAAGGTAATGACTTCAAAGGTAGCTACATACCAAATGTAAAGGGAGGGATAAAACTCCAAAGAGGAAGATTACAATCCTCAATATAAAAGAGATATTTGAACTCTCTATCCTTTTAACCTTCCACCTGAGATATATGAGAGATAATAAAACTTTATTTGAATTCTGGTCTATTCGAGACCCTAACTTATATGCGACATGCCCCACGCTCAATATTTAACATCTGATTCTGAAACTCATACATGAAACTAAAGTCCATTACTATTTCCAATGGAAGTGGTCCCACTTCATTTTGGAGTCTGTATGAAAAGTTATGACTGTTTTACCCAGAACATGTTTATTGACTAGTTTGAGGGACTGGTCACAAACCCTATATTCCACGAGTGTATCTGTAATTATAGCGAATCAAGAGTAAGAAATTTTTACCAGAGGTACCTTAGTATTATGTATTCTCAATACCATAGCGATTTCTCCATCTTAATCGTTCTAGAAAAAGGTTATATCAAAAGGAAAATTTGAATGACCTGAAAATAACATACCAGAACACATCCCCAAAGACTTCATCCTCACTTGAAATCCGACCTTCTCTTTCTTCTTCTTCCCTCTGAAGTTCGACTTGTATCAAATGAATGTATGATGTTTATTTATACCATTTATGTCACTTCCTTTTAACATTGGGCGGGCCTGACACTTTCTTATTTGTAATTCTTTTCTTTAATTATCTTGAGGGCCTACATGTACAATTCACTTTTGTCATCTTCAAAAATCATTTCTCCTCAACCATGGGGATCCAGTGACATGTCACATACCACCCAGAACAACATGATGTATACTATCCATCCATGGGTGTATATGCGTGTGCATTTTCATTCATGTCCAAATAACTTCATAAATCTTATGGTCCAAAACCCATCACTAGGGTTGACATCAATGATAACAACCAATCTTCCAACATTGCTCTTTGGTTCCAAGTCTATTTCGACCTTAGTTTGAATTCTGTTTGATTTACATATATTGTTTTCACCATGGCTGAATCACCATACCACCGGAAACAACATGATGTATACTATCCATCCATGGGTGTTGTATATGCATGTGCATTTTCCTTCATGTCCAAATAACTTCATAAATCTTGTGGTCCAAAACCCATCACTAGGGTTGACATCAATGACAACAACCAATCTTCCAACATGCTCTTTGGTTCCAAGTCTATTTCGACCTTAGTTTGAATTCTGTTTGATTTACATATATTGTTTTCACCATGGCTGAATCACCACATCGGTCCCTTCGATTACGAGGAATAGATCCAATCACGGAGGTACAACCATCACTCAAGTGGCGTAATATAGGTGGAAATGAATTCAAAGAGTCCCATATTTGGTTTGCGAAGAGAGTTTTGTTTGAATTGGAAGTGGTTGATGGAAGTCCTCCACCAAACTTTAACCCTCCTTTGATTAATCTTAAAGCCCCCATAATTATCCAAGTAAGGGATATTTTTAGCGAACCTTTTTCTTTGTTTATAAATTGTTACGACATGTCAGAACCAAGTGTTTCATCTAGTGTGGGTGATCCATTGATCCCATCTACAAGTGGGACTAGGGGAATCCCCGTGATGTCCACATTACCTTCAATGAGCACCAATGGACCCACATCGTCTATGCATTTTTCTACAGGTCCCTCTATCTGGAGAACACTAGTCGTGTCTTTTTCTCCATCTGTTAGTCTCTCAAGTGTTCCTATGCCCATTCCATCCATTCTGATGCCCAAATTTAGATATTCTTTCGATCGGGGGTCAATCCTTGGTTTCAACATGTGGGGTTGAGTTCCTTCCACCTCCACCATTCCTATGGGTGGCCCAAAATCATCAGGTGTTGGTTTACCTTTTGGATGGAACATTCCGAATGTTTTTGGGGCTATCCCTAGTCAGGATGGGGCTAGTAGTATGTTAGGAAGATTGAACTTCCCATTGGTTATCACACCTATCCTTGGGGGCACATCCCTTAAGGGTAATTTTTCACAAAGGGGAGTATTTCCCTTTATTCATACCTCCAGGCATGGGGGGTTCTTCCCTAGGACTAGTTTTGGGAACACTTTTCCTTTAGGGTCTACATCTACCCCTGGGGGCAACCCCCTTGGGGGCATGTTTAGTCCTGGGAGTAGTCATGACCTTGGAAGTTCCACCATCCTTGGGGGAATTTACTCTTCTTGAAAATCACAACCCTCTGGAAGTACAAACATAGGGGTACCACAAGGTTCCTCTGGGACATCAGGAACTTCATCTTCTTCCCAGTATTATTTTTCTCATGTGTCCTTTCCTTTCCTTGCAATGTTATTGTTTCCTAATTTATCGCATTTGAAAATGAACCCTATTTCCCATAACCCTTCATGGTCGATCATGCTTGCAATGATACCATCATACATGCACAAATTCAATGGAAATTCAAGAGAAGATTGCTCCATGCACATAAAGACATATCATTTGTGGTGTTAATATAACTCTTTGAGGGATGACAGTGTGAGGTTGCATCTTTTCGAAAGATCCTTAACTGAAAGTGTCACAAAATGGTACATTGACTTAGAAGGAACTTCCTTTAAAAAATTTAATAAATTCAAAATGGATTTTATAATGCATTACCAACTGCCCATACGATATGATATTGGAACAGATCTCTTGACACCTCTACGATGGGATACCACCACTCAAATATCTAATCACATACATGAGTGTAGGTGAAGATGTAGGATGATCACGACCTAGATTTCAGAAAAGTTCATTATGGAATGGTTTACAAATTCCCTCCTACCACCCATTTCCAAAGATGTATCTATGGTCGGGGTGGATATCGAGGAGAAAGCCATAATGTGTGCTCAACACTTGAATTTTATTTATTCTGAATCAAACACTCTTTATGATATTATCCCAACATGATCCTAGGCCATTAACAGATCCTAAAAATCCAAAGTTAAGACCCCATGCCATTGGTGTGGTGGGTTGTGTTTCCCATGCCTTTATGGGCCAATTAGTTGACCAAATGGGTCACATGTCTATCTTGTCACACCCATTATAATCTATCCCTAATGCTAAAAATAAAATGGTCCCTAATCAAACCTCTAAGGTGAATTCAATGCAATCCACCCAAACATAGAATCCTCAACAACCTAGAGGAAAGAAGAGGAACAAAAATAAAAACTCCAACACTAAGGAAGGGACCTCCCCTTCCCAAAACAATCAATGGGGTTGAAAAATAGAAAAACTAGAGTCGGTTCTCTTTCATGATTTGTGGGTAGGACCACTCTACTCATCAATTTCATAGGGAGGATGAGATCCCCTAGCCTATTTTCCTAACTCATCATTTTCCACCTCAACCTCAACATATAGTTGCAAAAAATCGTTCCCCTCCACAAGGGAGCATGGAATGTACCCCTTATCATGAGGGGTCTTCCTAGAATGCCATATTTTTCATGTGTAACCAGATGGCCAACTTGTATAATAGAGACAATAACTATGACAATTTCGATCCTACTCCTTTTGTTCATGACTCTGCATCTTCTTCGTAGCCTGGTGACCCTCTTCAAATTGAGAAGCCATCCTTTGACACACAGCTTCTTCCCATAAAGGGAGTTCTTTTATGAATGAAACATAATCCAAATACATGGGTCACCCACAACTATAGTATTATGGAAGAGTTGGTCAAGGAAGCATGTGCCATGTCCACACTCAAATTTCTCCAAAGATTCCCAGTGCAACATAAATCCTTTTTGTCTTCCATTAGCAGGGTTGATCCATTGGATTCAAGATTTATAACCTTTTATTATGGTCGGTTTCATCATAGGATTTCCCATCAAATCACTTTCAAGATCAAAGTAAGAACGATGGGTAAAAATATCCTTCGCATTGTTATTGATGAAGCAACCTTGACTTGCATCATGTATATCTCTTGCTGGAAGGCCCTTGGATCTCCTAAGCTAGACACTTCTACAACACTGTTGAAATAATTCGATAGAAATTTGTTCCAACCCCATGGGATGATCATCTCCTTACCCATTTTGTTAGGTGATAATACTATCTACTTTTTTGTGGAGGTCATCAATGCACCTCTTGAGGACAATTTGTTACTCGAGCACACTTGGTTCTACGAGATGACTACAATCATCTCATCAGTCTTTAGGGTCTTAAACTTCCATCATTAAGGGAAACTACTGACGATCGGTCAACTTGTGTTTTGTACCCAAGATCGTGGATCCAATGTGGGGTCTAATGTACCCTTTTTCAATGATACCCAACAATCTCATATGAGTGTGGGTGCAGGGATGCTTAAATATCCTTAACTCATGGGAATATTCCCCCTTCCCCCACCACCTCTTGTTGTGAACATTGATCCTATCAATATGATTTCTTCTTTAATCAGTGGATCCCTTAGGTCTTCCAATCCTTGGGTGGTACCTCATCCCGAGGATGATGAATCTTACGGACCTCACATTCCACTCACCACGGTCAATATTTTTTTTCTAGAAATCCCATCATCATCCGATGATATTGGTCAAAAAATTCATCCTCATGGATTGTGATATACCTACTGTACCCATACGGGTTGTTGACTCTCCAAGTTCACACAATTTCCTATATACTGATTTTCCTTCATATAATATCATCCTGTAATTCATGGATTCCATAGAAAATCCAAAGGATGAGGTGATGCATCAATCATATTCTCCTAATTTGGAATAAATGAGAGTTAGCATGATGAGTCTTGATCCAAGACTGGGGGAATTTTCTAGGGCATCCAATATCCCTCCTAGTCGTGACCCTTTTCCTCTGTGTTTTTATTTTTCAAAACTTTCCCTGGAATTCTTTGCTTTCCCTTCCTCCAAAGATTTTCATTTTGTACCTCATTTATGTATTGATGGGAATCATTAAGGAATTGTTCTAGCTCAAGAAACCACTCAATATGAGTATATTTAGTCGTATAAATTTGTTACTATGTGTCATGGCCCTATAATGGTGTTGGTCATTTTGATCCATGCTTGTTCCCATCCTTCATAATGTTATGGATTTCAAACCCATGGTTTCTCCAGAGTTATCTAACAAAAACCATAGAGCATGAGCGTATCAATCCTCAACCAAGGCCGACGAAGATCTTATCTTATATTCATAGAGGATCGTAGAGACCATAAGTTATTATGATAGGCATGAAGGCTAAACATAAAAATATCCATCAGGACTGGCATTCATGTGAATCACATTTGACAAATTATTAGGACTAAGAAGTAAAAAAATACACACAAATATTCAACTCATACGTGATAGACACACAATAGATATGAATTGTCGCATATTTATTATTAGATTTATTCCATCCCAATATAGGAATACATTACGTAGAATATATATGTATATAGATATGACATCCATAGAAATTCATATATTCTCTATATAAATCCTTAGAATTACAACACGCTATACAATGTTCCTTCTCTCAAGACTCAGACATATAACAAAAATTCAATTATATTCAAAATAATTACAATATTACAACAGACTTAGAGAAATCTCTATAGTAAGGACTTAATGAATCTCTTCTAAAACATCTAGATAGCCCCATTTATGTTATCACTACTTCTTTTTATATCTTTCGTTACTCGGGATCTCTGTCTCTTTCTTCTCTGCTCCACTTGCTCGATTGACAAAATTTCTCTGCATGCTTCTAGCACCTTCCTATAGTCCATGTAGCCTTCAAGAATCGATGAAATATTAACTACCCTGCCAACTCGTATTTTTTCATCTCCATGATACCTTTTGTTGTTGGCAGTAATCATTCGGGAGGATTTCTTCACGATTCTTTTCTTGATTCTAGCGTGCCTATTCTTTATTTTTGATGTGCATAAAAAATGTGACTAGTGCGTATTCAATAATATTTAAGGCATGGTGTGAACCTTAAAAACTCTATATAATGTGTTCTCTTTGTCATTCCTCATGCATTACCTTAGGTGCATGCAAAACCTCAAAATGAGTGCACACAACTTTTTTTGTGTGTGCACTAAAAAATGAACCCAAAACTTTGGGTGCCAACAACCCACCACCACTATTACTTGGCTTGTCCTTGAGGAAAATGATTTATCGAATAACCACAGCAGTGAATGAAACAATGCTTTTGACTTCCTCCAAAAATTCCTTAGTTCGAGCTCATTCAAATGACCCTAGAGATCCGTTTTAAGCTAAATAGCTCCCTCATCGTCTATGGATGTGACTTGAGAGGTGGTCAAGTATGTGATGTTGATTTTCTATGTATCTTCATATAGACACAACTGGTCAATTTCCACATGGGAGGTAGAAGAGTAGGCTCGACTACTTCTGGTAGGATCCATTGGCTAACCATCTCGTCAATATTTATGGTAGAGTTGTCTAGTATGTTCTCAATTGGGTTTGGGAACAAGCGTGCAGGGAACATATCATTGTGGGATTTTGAGTTTCACCTACCCTTCCGAGTACATAATTGGGAAAATAGGGATATAAGGTGTTTCTTGGGTAGCCCAGGGAGGGAATTCATATATTGACCACATGCTTTGCACCATTTATTAGTTATCCATCACCTTTCGCAAGAACATGTGTATTGATGAATGTCGACATATGGTCAAAATATTTCTCACATGGATGCTTCAAAAACTTCCCATTCACTATAAGGCTCCTTATGCACAACCCACCAATGCATAGGAATTTCTATGAGTATTGTGTCAACTGCGTTATCCCTATGTGTTAGCGTCGGAAGTCACCCGTGGATTGCAATAGGAGCAGAGCCTGACGCCCATAAGTTTGTGTCACGATTTGTTTAATGGGGTGATCAAATGGAGGTTAAGTCAAGACGATGTGGCTCTAACTCCGAAACTAGGCCAGGCATGCATGGGCAAATGAGGTCTTAGATAACTTCAGACAGTGAGTTGTAGTAAGGGTGATTAGGGGGAAGACTTGTATCAAAAAGATGCAAGGGTCTATCGTAAACATCAGGTCTCTAACAGACTGTAGAGGAAAACATCTAAACGCAAGATCTTCTTACATTCAAATGCAGAAAACTGGAGAATACAACAATGCAACAATAAATCCTTTATCATAACATAATTGCAACCATTCGCATGAATCAGTCGATCATGAACTCTCTCAGTATGAGATGAAAACCAGATGGAGTGAGAAGATTATCTGTCATTAAACAAGAAATCTTACATACCAATACATAACCAAAGAACTAGAGTCTATTAAAACTTTACAATCGGGAGTTGTGCTCTACCATCGATAGATACAAAATACGAAGACTGAGTTTATATACTCAAGAAAATTCGCCTCACAGAGGCATGTTCAGTCATCCAAATTATGGTGTCCCTTTAGCCAAATTCGGATGGATAATCCCTGTCAGACACCACCTTTACTGCGCATGGCTCCTGCAAGGAGGGTAGCTGAGCCATTAAGCGCTGAGCTAGCATGTGCAGAATTCCCTGTCTAGTTGAGGACTTTGGCATGGTTTCTTTGGAACAACTGGCACGCAGGACCTCTTCGAGTAGACCACTTGCCAGACTTTATATTACTCACACTTATTGAATGAAAGGAGGCTTCAACCACCCGTCCTCATCTTCATTTACTCTGAGCAAACACCAGGATCGAGAGTGCATCAGATGGTGCATGGATATCACGATGATCCCCTCTGGTACTGAACTCAGTGCCTTTGGCCTTCTTTACACAGCTTCATGCTTTCCCCAAGTAACCATGGGTTGTGACCATGTGCTTATTCCTAAGGCACTTTCGGCATTCGCGAATGGGGGGGGGCTAATCCCTGCTTTTTGAAAACGTGATGAGTGAAACGACGAGACGAATCAATCTGGTGCCACGTGTCCCTCTAAGATATGACGGTTCTGAATCCACTCAGCGATACTGTGGGCCCGGGTCCTGGACACTCCCGACACCTTGCGCATAGGGATGCAACGAAGATGATCTTCGTGCCTTGAAATCGCAAGGGGTGAAACGGTGAGGAACCTAATCGCGCGCCAGGTGTCTCTTGTGGATGAACAACTGAGGTTGCTTCGTGATACTGCGGGCCTGACTTTGGGAACTTTCGGTGCTTTTGGGGTTCAAGGTTTCGATATGTAGAACAACATAGAATCCTCACCCCTTGAACTCCCAAATGTCGAATCGCCGACGTGACTAGATCTTGCACCACGCATATTTTGGATGGATGACTTCTATCTTTCCTGCATGCAGTATAGGTGCTATCCATTGCGCCTAATCTTGCCTCAACTCTGCCACCAGTGATTTCCCGCCGACCGTTGATCTTCTCATATGGACGGATCCGGACCGTTGACACCATAATTTTTCCTGCTCACTTGATTTTAAGTCCGAAAAGGACTTCTTCTATGCATCGCTCTTGGGTGCTCCTCGTGCAACCTACAGACCTAGATATCCCGATGCCGAAGACAAGTAATGTTGCTAACATTAGGATCCATGGGGGATAGATTCGTCCCTGTGATGCTCTAAGGACTCATTTTGCAGTTCCAGTGCCTTGTTGTTGGGCTATGGAGTCAGGCTCAAAACATCCCGCTGCTGAAAATACAAGCCGAAAAATAAAAGAAACAAAATAAAGATACATGCTCAAAGGAGCTTATTTATATACAATCCTAAACTAATAAAACACTTTACATGGGGCTAGGTGAAAGCAGATTTC
>SNQJ01S0139765.1:16076-41247 GCA_010110895.2 Picea sitchensis | reverse complement strand
AAGGGGGTAAAGAATGATACCATTTACGTCCATCCCCTGCTAACGAGAACGCGAACATCTTAAGTAATACATCCTCATGATGTATCTCCCACTAACGCATGAGTTCATGAAACTCACTGAGGTGCTGAGCATGGTTGTCCTCTTCACATTTTCCAAATATGGGAAAATAATCGCCCCATTCATTCAGAGACGAGGCAACATTAGGAAAACCAGGAATAGCAGAAAAATTAAAAGGAGCAAACCTGCGAGCAAGTATTTTCTCCATATCGAACCAGTGGAGTCGCCAATCGATCCTTGAATCATGGAGTCGCTAGGTGAAAGATGCGCAGCTTCGAATGTGTCTGGTCCTTGTTCACCATAAAAGGCCATATCCTAACGTTGTTGTTACCCCAGGAAGATTCTCAGACTGAGAAAGCAGCTGTTGAAACCTTCTTGAGAAAGCTCCTTAGGGTCAGCTTTCAGGTGTGCTAACAGTAGCCACAGCTGAAACAATGATGTGGAAACCTTGGAGTCGCCACAGTGGAGTTGCCAGGTGCACAGTAGAAATCTTGAAGGGCTATGATGTCTGATGCACCTTTCGAATCAGAGGCTCAATGTCGTTCTACCCAGGGAAAATCTTCAACTTCGTCCCCAACAACGGTGCCAGTAATGTTAGCGTCAGAAGTCACCCCTGGATTGCAGCAGGAGCAGAGCTCGACGCCCATCAGTTTGTGTCACGATTTTTTTAATGGGGTGATCAAATGGAGGTTAACTCAAGACGATGTGTCTCTAACTCCGAAACTAGGCCAGGAATGCATGGGCAAATGAGGTCTTAGATAACTTCAGACAGTGAGTTGTAGTAAGGGTGAGTAGGGGGAAGACTTGTATCAGAAAGATGCAAGGGTTTGTCGTAAACATCAGGTCTCTAACAGAGTGTAGAGGAAAACATCTAAACGCAAGATCTTCTTACATTCAAATGCAAAAAACTGGAGAATACAACAATGCAACAATAAATCCTTTATCATAACATAATTGCAACCATTCGCATGAATTAGTCCATCACGAACTCTCTCAGTATGAGATGAAAACCAGATGGAGTGAGAAGATTGTTTGTCATTAAACAAGAAATCTTACATACCAATACATAACCAAAGAACTAGAGTCTGTTAAAACTTTACAATCAGGAGTTGTGCTCTACCATCGATAGATACAAAATACGAAGACTGAGTTTATATACTCAAGAAAATTCACCTCACAGAGGCATGTTCATTCATCCAAAGTATGGTGTCCCTTTAGCCAAATTCAGACGGATAATCCCTGTCAGACGACACCTTTACTGCGCATGGCTCCTACAAGGAGGGTAGCTGAGCCATTAAGCGTTGAGCTAGTATGTGAAAACTTCCCTGTCTAGTCGAGGACTTCGGCATGGTTTCTTTGGAACAACCAGCACGCAGGACCTCTTCTATCAGACCACTTGCCAGACTTTCCATTACTCACACTTAATGAATGAAAGGAGGCTTCAACCACCCATCCTCATCTTCATTTACTCTGAGCGACCACCAGGATTGAGGGTGCATCAGATGGTGCATGGAGATCGCGATGATCCCCTCTGGTACTAAACTCGACGCCTTTGGCCTTCTTTACACAGCTTTATTATTTACCCCAGTAACCACGGGCTGTGACCATGTTCTTATTCCTAAGGTGCTTTCGGCATTCGTGAATTGGGGGGGGCTAATCCCTGCTTTTTGAAAACGCGATGAGCGAAACGCCGAGATGGCTCAATCTGGTGCCATGCGTCCCTCTGAGATCTGACGGCCCTAAATCCACTCGGCGATACTGTGGGCCTGGGTCCTGGACACTCCCAACACCTCATGCATCGGGATGCAACAGAGTTGATATTCACGCCTTGAAATTGCGAGGGGAAAAATGACGAGGAACCTAATCGCGCGCCAGGTGTCTCTTGTGGATGAATGACAGAGGTTGCTTCATGATACTGCGGGCTCGACTTTGGGCGCTTTCAGTGCTTTCGGGGTTCAAGGTTTCGAGATGTAGAACAACATAGAATCCTCACCCCTTGAAATCCCGAATGTCGAATCGCCGATGCGACTAGATCTCGCGCCACGCATCTTTTGGATGGATGATTGTTATCTTTCCTGCATGCAGTATAGGCGCTATCCATCGCACCTAATCTTGGCGCAACTCTGCCACCAGCGACTTCCCACCGACCGTTGATCTTCTCATATGGACGGATCCAGACCATTGACACCATAATTTTGCCCGCTCGCTTGATTTTAAGTACGAAAAGGACTTCTTCTATGCGTCGCGCTTGGGCGCTCCTCGTGCAACCTGCAGACCTGGATATCCCGATGTCGAAGACAAGTAATGTTGCTAACACTATGTTTCTCGGGAATGTGTTGTATCAATGAAATAAATGTGTCCACGTATTTTGATCAATCATAACAATATGATCCAAATTATTTCCCGCACTCCTCTGCAGATATATGAACACACCTCCTTGTTGATACTTCATATATATTGTTTTTCCATCAATCCATAACATCCTCAAAATTTGTGTCATAAGACTTGACACTTCTCCAAATTAATTCACTTTCCATGGTGTGTTTGATTTAGTATTCCTTACATCCTGTGATCTTATAGATACTTTTAATGACTAAGCTTCATGCATCCTCATCCACGGGCTCATTATACCGGTCACCTTCACATGGATCTAGTGGTGCGACCACACACAGGGTATTTGTTTCAAAGGACATCTACCTCTTCTTCAAGTTCAACACCACATTATTATCAAAGGCCCATTCAATGCCCATTAATGAAAGATATGGATCAAACTCAGCCATAATCTCTATGACCTCAAATTTAGCCTATGTTTTTATTCCTTCTATGTTCACTTCCACCTTCTCCAGACAACCTACTGGGTAGATCTTATATTAATTGGCCAAGAGGACCTGGATGGGAGACCAGACTAACTTTGGTTTACCCATTTCCTCCCAATATTCTTTCGAAAAAATATTCATGTCAGAATCCAGTTATAACAATATTCAATCCATGTCATATCCACCAAGTTATGCTATCATATTAAATTCTCGGTTAGTGTGTTTTTTCTTGTTGACTTGACACACATCTCTCTATGGCAGCAAGGTAGATATGGTTTCCTCCCCTCCTATTCCTTCATGCAATAATCTAACATCTTAGTCAATTTAATTACATCTCCAGGATCATTTAGCAGTCGAAAACAACAATACACGAAAGAACTTACCTGGTATTCAAATTCTTCCTTGTGACCCAGTTCATGTAATACTTTTTCATGTGCTATGAATTACAATTCCTCCTAGCACTATTCGTCATATTCTTTCTTCTCAGCATGTCATATCTCAGTCTTTCTATGATCCTCATTTATTGACCATTGCATCACACAATGTACTTTTTTTCACACGTGGGGCTCCTCCAATGATCTTTGTGTCACAGACTGTAATTCCTCACTCATGTGAACTTCTTCCAATGACCCCTACATCACATATTGTACCTGTTCACAAATTTGAGCTTCTTTCAGTGACCTTTGTGTCTCCCTCTGCACTTATTCCTAGATATGACCCTCCTCAAGTGACCTATGATTTGCATGTTGCAGATCATCACATGCTCTTTCTTCTTCCAATTCTCTCTTTTCATCACACAAAAACTTCTTTTGTTTGGAAACATCAAATCTTAGAGGGGGATGAGGTGCCTTCCTTATATTTTCATCCGACTTTTGACTTAAACCTTCACCATGCTCTAAGTTTTCTCTTGTCTTTTCTCCTCCTTGTGTTAATACTTGAACATCAGACTCCTCATTCTTCTTCTTATTCTTGTGTGTATCTACATGCATCGTGTTGCAATTGTTAATTATTTCCTCCCACTATTTCAACAAGTCAAGATAGTCTAATGTCACGTGCTCAAAACTATAGCAGTATGTGCAAAGCATGTGTGGTTTGGTAGAAAACCTTGATACATGACCAATATCTCCATAATTGAAAATTTTGGGGGGTATACCTCCCCCTCTGTCATATCCTTGGTCATGACCACACCCATATCCACCTCAGATAACTCCTTGGTATCAACCTCTTTCCGCAATGCCATGCTCACCACCCTTTTTCTCTTCCTATACCTGCAATGCATCTCAGGTATTATCTTGCATCAACTGGGATGAGTGAAAGATATTGAAGTCATGCGTGACTACTTTATAAAACTCGCATAATGGATTATCATTCGTTGTATGGTATTTATGCAAAGTTGGGTGGAAGGGTGGATGTTGTGGTAAATTTCCCCCTACGAATAGGTGAAACCCTCGTTTGGGCCAAGACCCCTTCATCGATCCAAAGATAGAAGAAAACAAATTGACACTAACTCCCCTTTAGACCTATTTAGACAATTAAATGAGAAGAAAGAGATGGGTGACTTACATTATTACAATGGTTTTCCTTGTTGCTTCAACCTTTGACCTTGTAGACCAAGATCCTAGGTGCAAGAAAGAAACCTACAAATAACAGAGAGAAACCACCTTCCTCTACACTAGGTTTTCAAGTGAAAATAGATATATCTATGATGAATCTCATAACAATATACATGCATGAACCAATGACACAAAACATGAATGGAATATGCCAAGTTATGTATTAATGTAAAGCCATAGTGAAGCACTTACAATCCAACGTTGATGTTGCAACAACTCCTCCAATCTCTCCTATCCAACCCTCTCCTAAATGTCTCATGATTATAATTATAATGCTCTCATGTATTCTCCTCCTTTTCAACCTTGGAATGCACACATTATATAGGAGTTTGGAGGCTGAACCATCATTAAGTATTTTAGTAAATGGTTGAGTATTTTTCTCCATAAGTCGATATTTATCTTATCTCATGGATAATGAGTTTACTTATGAGATATGACGCAAATATTTGACGTTATCCTCTCAGAACTAACCCTTAGAATAAGGTGGATTAGTTGCAACTTCCTCTAACCACTTCAACGCTCCCCTAAAACTAAGCACAAAGACTTGACAATGTTACATATACATGGGTAGGGGAGCATTGACAATATTTCAATGCTCCCTATACATGGGAAGGGGAGCATTGACCTTAAAAATAGTTAAAATATCAAGGTAAAAGGCATTGTTTTCACCTTCTGATGATGTGTTTCTCTCCTCCACAATGACTAGGGATAATGAAAAATATTCTTCCATGCTGTCAAAGTTGCGACACTTAATAAAGTGCATGAGACACTTATTAAGGTGCATATGAAACTTGATAAAGTGCATGCAACACCTAGTAAGGTGCATATGAAACTTACAACACTTAAGTTAGAGGAAAAAGTTAGAGGAAAAACATTTAGTGGTGCGACATTTAGGTGTGTAATAGATGCCCCCTAAAGTGTGAGGTTAGAGGAAAAACTGATGGCTAAAACAATTTATAAAATTATTAATGCAAGAATGCTAGAGTAGGAGAGCCTGGTGGAAGATACAAATAAACATGAAAAAATATATATGTATCATCCCTAAGGTAGGCATACCTATGCTAATAATAAACTAACTCAAAGCATGGCCACTAACCAACACTGTGGATCCATGAAATAATTGATGAAGGGTATGGCCACCAAAGATATAATGTCGATCCATGCCTCCATGACATGATATGATCATAACCAAAAAAGAATACATAGTGGAGCTACGATATGACAAAAACATAGCCACAAACCAATACAAAGTGCCTCTATGTAACAACATAAAGATCAGTGAGATCGCCAATATGAATATGAATAGGTTCACCAGAGATGCAGGAATAAAGAGGATCGATTGACACAAGTAAATGAAATGAAGGTTCAGTTATGATATGTAGTGAAAGACTCAACTCAACATTTATGAGATCTAGCAAAAGACTCGACTCAATGTTTATGAGATCTAGTGAAAGACTCAACTCAACATTTATGATATCTAGTGAAAGACTCAACTCAATCGGAGGGGCAGGTTTTGTTTCATTTTTAATGAGCTTGATATAGACAATGAACTATGCTCATGGGAATATATTTCATTTTTTAATGAGCTTGACACATAAAAATATCTATTCTCATGACTGTCTGTTTCATTTTTTAATGATATTGACATAGGAAAAGAACTATGCTTGTAATCCTCTATTTCATTTTTTAACGATATTGTCACATAAATGAGAAATTTTCTTGAAATCATTTGTTTCATTTTTTTAATGAGCTTGACACAGAAACATGAACTTTTCTTGAAACCACTGACCATGGCTTACAAGAGGTCTTCATTGGACGAAAGAAAAACTCTATGGAAAGAATACATTTCAAAGGAATCAGTAGGAGTAACGAGGGGAAGATCATGATCTAAATCCCCTATTGAGTGGTTCACCATGTCAACTACCATATCTAATTCTAAAGAAGGATACCATATAGAGAGAGGATTCTTCTCATTCATAATTGAACATATGGGACATGATGCCACATAATTAACCTATGGCAGCTGGGATACGATTTGCATATAAGGAACATTCACTGGAATTAGATGTTTAGCATTCAAATCAGAACCAACGAATGAAATTTGGTTAATGGTCACAATGTTTTCATTATGAGGGAAATGCATCACTCGAAAGAGTGTGTTCACAACAAATTTCATAGAATAAACATAGTCCCACCCAAGGAGAAAATTAAAGTCCAAGGGGTCATGGAATATCATAACACCAATAAATATATTTTTCCCTCCTAAGGTGATGGGAAGCTAAGGAAGGATCCCTATAGTCTCGCTAGTTCTTCTATTAAAATCCCACAAAGGATGGGTCACTAGCACAAGCTAAGGAGAACCCATAGTTGGCCAAGTAGTCGAGGATAGAATGTTGATAGAAGTGCATTCGTCAACAATAGGTCTATGTATTGTGATCTTACTGAAAACCTGTATGATAATTTGGAAATGTGGGTAGGAAGGAAGGGGAGGATCCATCAGACTATTCCAATAAAATGAAATGGCCTTAGTATTTGCATGGGGTGTCGCTGGAATGGGTTAAATTATGCCTTATAAATATTATTTTGAACTGGCAAGCAAGACCTGGGTGGTATCCACTTCACTTTCCAAGGGAAGAGTGGTATGGATAGAGGATTGTATTGGATATACCACTTTATTAAGTTCACTCTCCAATGGGAGAGTGTGATTGACCAAGGATGAAATTAGATTGACCACTTCATCAACCAATGGTTGGTTGGGAGAAGTTTCATGGGAAGCAACTGGAGGTTGTTGTTGGGAAATAAAAATGTGTTCCAACAATTGTGAAGTTTCATCCATATGAGGGAAAAGGTAAGTGTGGTTCATTTCCCTGCATAACCAGCAAGGAATCTTGACTTGACCCTTTTTCCCCCAACCTCATGATTATCAGTTGATGGGTTTTCACTAGCATGACCTGCAACAGATGGAAATGTGGGTTGTTGATAACCATGAGACAACACTTCTAAAACCTTTGAAATACTAGGGAAACCCTTAAGAAGGTGGTTACCCTCACAAATATTGCAAGGGAATTTTGGATTTTGACGTGTGTTGGTAGACTTTTCAATATCACCAACACTCCCAACATGATTATCAGTGGTTGGATGATTACCCCCTTGCTTATTTTTATTCTTCTTTTTCTTCATTTCCTTCTTCTTATGAGCCTCCTGGTTACTAGAATTAATACTTTCACCATGTGAAGAAGAATAAATGGAAGAAGACATGATGGGAGAAGAAGGAAAAGGGTCAACACGAGGTTGATGTTCTTGGGGTGGAGGTATTGCATTCAAAGAACTAGGAGCATTTGGGATTACTGGAGTGGAAAACAACCATACCAGTAACCCTATGATGAATCCAAGAAGACTCAATGTAGCAATACAGGGAGCACCAATGTTTCCAAAAGAAGGAAAAACATAAGGTTCCTCATGAAAAGGAGTTATTTTGTTGGTAGTCCCAGGAAATGTTTCCATAGACACAGAATCAACCTAAGGTCATTAAACCAAAGAGCACACACTACAAAATTTCCTATAGGATAATATCAAGAAAAAAACTCCCTCATAATAGAGAAAAAAGGAAGTAAGGATATTCTAGAGACAAGAGATGAGGTCGTCAATGAAGATATGAGAAATAGTTATCCCGACCTTCGTGTAACAACCCTTCTCGGTGAAACCAACCCTCTCTTCATGGGGTCACCCTCCAAGGTTAATAAATGTGTGATATGATGTCTTCCCTAGGTACCATGGGAAACCCCCCATAGTCACCTCTATAGATACCTAGGAAAGGTTACTAGGGTTACCAACTCACACTCAGCCTCTGGGGGGTATAGTCGACATTTAGAACTGAATGTATGGGTAGGATAAAAAAAATTGAATCTCTTCCAGAGGATTGAAAACAATTGGAATGATAATACTCCAAACAACCTCGAACGAATTCAATATTCACAAAACACCAAGACCAAATGAGCTAGTAACACTCAAGAAAAAAACCCAATATACGTTATTTCCACTATGATTGGTTAAGCTTTGGAGGGGTAATATCCATTCCTCTCCCACACAAGACCTTGATTTTAGTCCCTATGTTAGAGGGGGTTCCTGGATATGCCTATATTAAAGTTTTATTTTTTCACTCTTTAGTGTTATACAATCTTGTTTCAGTGGTCTTGGAGAATTTACTCTCCACCCTACAACCAAGGCCCTAATATCCTAGACTTGTAGGGTTTCTATAAAATAAAAATGTCTAATTGATTTTAGATTATTTTCTTGTTAATTTTTTGGTTATTGTTACTCAAAAGGGTAAATGTAAGTGAAACTATATGGTGTTATCACTCTGAATCCAAGAAGAATTCAAAAGAAAAAATGAATGGAATGAAATATTTAGTTTTGATGAAGCCTATCTATAAAAAGGAGTAAGTGATTTCAAGAAAATAAACAAGTGTAACATTCAATGAAAGAAGCATGAAATACTCTTTTAATTCGAAAGGTATTTTGTATATGAGTCAAAGAAACTGTAGGATACACGACTCAATTTAATTTTCTTTAAAATGTACGCTAAAAAATTCTCCACCCACTAACAACAATAAAAGAATTATTGTTGTTTTTAAATGAAACAAAATGATTTCAAATGAAATTTTTTCTACTTCCTTACTTTCAATGAAATATTTCAATGTCCAAGCAAAGGATTATGAAGAAAAAAGTCCAAACAAAACATGCACTCAAGAATGAACCGAAAGAATCCAAATGTCAGAATGCTTCTTACACAAGTTTGAACAAGAACACACAAATGGAATGTAGAGAATAACACTTATTGTAACCTCATAAATTGAGTGGAAATAATCAAGGATTAATTTCAAGTTGAAATAATACCAAAGAGATTCAAACACCCAAAGGATCAAAAACTTTCCAAAGAAAACCATAAGAAGATTAAAAAACGATGCTCAAAGCAACACTTGCAATCCCAAATCAATGAGAAAAAATTCAAAATAAATCAAGTAAAACACTTAGAAAATATTGAAATCAATATAACATAAGTTTGAGAACATTTGTGATGAGTACCAAACTACTGGTAAGGCAGAGTTTGACTGAAAGATTAGGTTAGCCCAAGGCAGTCATGCACATTTCACAATTTGAGAGATTTGCAAATTCAAAAGAGGTAAGAAAAGGTGGTAATCACTCAACTTCAATCAAGAAAATCCTAAATCAAGTTCATGGGACTCTAATTCAAATATATGAGTAAAGAATATAAGAAAAAAGAGACAAAAATAGCTCAAAATGGACCCATGAAGGAGATCAACGCACCTGCAATAAGATAGAGAGGGCATTGAAAAGAGGGAAATGATCCTCAAAAAACTGATAGGGATTATTGATAAGGGTTTCCAATGCTCTATAGGCCACTATAAGGGATTTTTGAAGACTGGAAGTGGTTGAAAAAGAACCAAATTTAAGCCCAAATTCAAATGGAATCAGATGTTTGACTTGGTGAACTTCCCAATCATGATTAGGGAAGGGAAGAAATCAAAAGGCATCTAATTAAACAAGATCAAGTAACAATAAATATTCAAAAGGATAGAAGAGAATGAAAGACTATTAAAAGTTTTTTCCCCAGTGGAGTCACCAATTTTATGTTGTGGTAGAGTTCCCCCTACAGACAAGTGAAACCCCCCTTTGTACGAAGACCTCTTCTTTGATATAAAGACAAAAGAAAACAAATGGACACTAACTTCCCTTTAGACCTATTTAAACAATAAAATTAGAAGAAAGAGATGGGTGACTTACCTTCTTACAATGGTTTTCCTCATTGCTCCAACCTTTGACCTTGTTGACCAATCTCCTAGGCACAAGAAAGAAACCTACAAAGAACAGAGATAAACCACCTTCCTCAACACTAGATTGTCAAGTGAAAATAGATATATCTATGATTAATATCACAAAAATATGCATGCATGATCCAATGACACAAAACATGAAGGGAAGAGGCCAATTTATGTATTAATAGAAATCCATAGTGAAGCACTTACAATCCAACATTGGCATTGTAGAATATCCTCCAAGCTTTCCTATCTATCCCTCTCCTGAATGTATCAAGATCAGAATTATGATGCTCTCATGGATTATCCTCCCTTTTTGTTGAAATATTGTAATTAAAAAGAGTATTCTACTTATTATTGAGTCATTATTAAATAGATCAATCCCCTTTTGTGGATTGATCATGTTGAGCATTGTAAATGATGAAATCCCCTTTTCTGGATTGGTCAAACCCTAATTATATTATGCTAATTAAGAAGTCAACTCCCATGCCCAATTAAAGTGGGTTTAACCACTAAGAAGAGATTTCGGTCATGCCCAGTGAAGAGACACCTTTCCAGTGCCTGCCAGCTAGTATAAATAAAGGAGGCTAGTGCCTCATTTGTTCACTCACTCATTCACTCATCAAGTGTGCAAGTTTGGAGAGTTGTAGTTGGGAGAAGAAGGAAGAGAGAGGTGCATTTATCAGTGTTGGATATTATCTAGTATTTTGGTTTATTGTCTTGGCATTGTATTGGTTATCTATATTAAGAAAGTTTTGATGGGTTTTCTCCCCCGTGAGGGTTTCCCAAGATAAATGTTGTGTATCTTGTGATTTTGTTTCTCTCAGTGATCCTACCTATTCTATGGTCATCTAGTAAATTGAAAATAAACCTAATAATAGATAAACACTTAACACTCTTCACCTTGGAATGCACTCATTATATAGTAGTTTGGAGGCTTAACCATCATGAATTATTTTAGGAAATGGTTCTGGATTTTTCTCCATAATTTGATATTTAGCTTGTCTCATGGATATTGAGTTTACTTATGAGATATGAATCGAATCGTTGACCTCATCCTCTTGGAATTGACCCTTAGAATAAGGTGGATTAGTTGCAAATTCCCCTAACCACTTCAACGCTCCCCTAACACTAAGCACACAGAGTTGAAAATTCCCCTAACACTAAGCACACAGAGTTGAAAATTCCCCTAACACTAAGCACACAGAGTTGAAAGTTTTCCTTATACATGGGCAGGGGAGCATTGACAAGATTTCAACACACCCTAGACATGGGCAGGGGAGCATTGACCTTCAAAAACAGTTAAAATATCAAGGTGAAAGGCATTGTTCGGACCTTCTCATGATGAGTTTTTCTCCTCCACAATGACTAGGGATTATGAAAAATATTCTTCCATGGTGTCAAAGTTGTGAAACTTAATAAAGTTCATGTGAAACTCATATCTTCTCTTATATATTCTTCTTCTCTCTCTTCTACTTCAATTCCTTCACTATCTACTGTATGTTCTTATTGATAAAAAAATGCACAAGGGAGTTGGTAAAAAGGGGTAAAGTGCATATTCTTCTGAAATTTCTCGCAAGGTGATCTAGAGAGTTGCCTAATTGTATCCACACAAGACCATATACTATTGTTAATTAATCTCCCCCACCATTAGGGGAGAGCCTCCATCTTATTTTTCTTCTGGTGCACCAACATGTTGTGATCTACCTTCTTGTCCTATCTATGCACCACAAATTTTCACTATGTATTTTGGTCCTATCGAAATGATACAACTTTCCATGCTATCTTTTTCTTCAAATAACGCACTACTTCTCTACGTGCCATTATCTCCTCTTATCAGTACACCATTTTGTTGTGCTTCATCTTCCTTTAAGGTTGCAACACTTCACAATATTCAAGGGGTGAAACCATCATCACCTAGGCCCTTACTAGTATCACTACTGGTATCCTCTATGCCACACTTCTTTGTAGGCCTATCCTCATATGTGCTCCACTCTAGAACAACATACTCTTCTGCACTACTACCTAGTATGTTCAATTTTCTCTTCATATTGGGTCTGACCCCTCGTTGCACACCCTTGGCTAACTTTTTTCCACTTCTCTACTCCACTTTTCTTCTTATCTCAAATATTCTTGTTGTAAATGTGTTGAACCTGCACAGAATAGATCTAGCTAGAAAATACCACACATTTTTAGAGAATAATTGAGAGAGAAGAAGCAAGAGAGAAAGAATGGAAGAATTATCATTAACCGTGATGAATAATGAATAATTTACACATGATATACTCTGTATAAATCAACCAATGTGCACTAAAGGAGAATCCATTGCGCCATAGTGGTGGTGTAGAATGATCCAGACACACACCAGTAGTTACAGGAGTAAACTTCCACCTAGTCTAGCCTCTGAGGCAGTTACGGGAGTGAACTGCCATCTAGTTGAGTTAACTAGTCTACTAGTCTTCAGTTAACTGATTGAAACAGAGTGAAGTGAGGAGTAGATCAGGGAATCATGTGTAATGCGCCAGTATGGTGATGATACCAAGGATAATATGCATTATATGGATATGATCCCAATGTTGCATGGTGACAAACCCAATGCAGCATCTAAACTCTACTCAACTAGTCAAACTGAAATGAAAATTGAAGAGAATATTCTTCCTAAAATATAGGAGACTGGATAATGACTAATACTGGCTAATAAACAAGGAAAAACCTTAGGAAAAAAAAATCCTAGGTGTGTGTGAAGTAACTCCAACAACCCCTCTAAACATCACTATGGTGAAAATAAAGAATGACTCCTGGAAACGACACCATGTTAGGTAACAAAATACAAAATATACACTGAAATAAAGTGAGGAAAGAGGGAAAAACTTATGGGAAAAATACCCCCTCAAGGTACAATGTATGTAAAAAGAAGAACTACAGTTTCTAGGAAACTATGTCCTTCACTCCAAGATGAATTTGTAGAGAATGGAACTTCTGCTCAGTGAAGGTCTTGATGAAGATGTTTGTCATTTGTTCTATTTAAGGAAATAATTGTAGGTTGATGATCCCCTCATGTACTAAGTCCCAGATTTAGTGCATGTGGATATCAATGTGCTCCATTCGCTACCTCTGAACTGGATCTCTCCAGAACTTCAGAGTGCTCTAGTTGTCACAGGAGATGACAATCAACCGATGAAACTAAATGCCCAACTCAGTGAGACAATGTTGTAGCCACATAGCCTGAATGGTTATGTTAAATACCCCTTTGTACTCTACCTCAACTGAAGAAATATAAATAGAATCATGCTTCTTGCTCAACCAACAGATAGGCCCAGAACCAAGACTGAGTGAGTAACCAGATGTGGACTTGCGATCAGTGTTGTCTCCAGGCCAATCAGAATTAGTAAACCCGATGAGATATAATGTAGATTCTGCTGCATAATGAATCGCAAATATGATGGTTCCATGTACGTATCAAAGGATACGCTTTGCAGCCTTCTAATGTATCTCATGCAGCTCCTGGATTAACCTGGAAACTGCACCAACTACATAGAAGAGGTATGGTATGGAGTGTGTGAGATAAACAAATCTCCCCACTAGTTGTCTCTATAGTGTGTTGTGAAACAATGGAGTGTCCTCACCATCCTCATGTTTGAATCCTGATAGGAAAGGAGTCAGAGAAGACTTGCAATCTGTCATGTGAAATCTCTCAAGGAGATCTCATGCATACTTGGCCTGAGACAGTTTGATTCATGATGCATCCTAACTGATCTCAAGTCCAAGGATAAAAAACCTATCATGTAGAATCCTCTTGACTGCAGCAATCGTTGAATTCGAGCTATTGTTGATCAATAAATAATCAATAGACAGAACTAAGAGTAGAAGTGAATCATTCGTCCTGAGCATGTAGACATTCAGGTCTTATTTACAATGTACAAATTTCTATGACAACAGGTAGGATTCCATCTTGGCATACCATTCCCTTAGAGCCTTCTTGAGGCCATAAAGAGACTTCTTCAGTCGACAGACCAAAAATGAATACTGCATAAATCCCTAGGGATGCTCCATATAGATATCCTCAGAGAGATCACCATGAAGAAATGCATTCTTCACACCCATCTGATGGACTTCCCATCCCTTGGCTACCACAATGGAAAGTGCCAAATGTATGGAATCTATCTTCGCTACTGGAGTGAAGGTCTCATCATAGTTAATTCCATGCACCTGATGAAAGAATTTGGAAAAAAACTTGGCTTTGTATCTGTTAATCTGTCTATCTGATGTGCTCTTGGTCTTGTAGACCCATCTTCATCTCAGAAGTTTCCTTCCAAAAGGAAGGGGAACCAGATCCCAATTCTGGTTCTCAAGGAGGGATTTGTACTCCTCAGGCATGGCATATTTCCAAAAGAGATTTCCAGTAGCCTCGCCATAAGACATTGGATATGAAAACTAAACCAAGATAAGATTCTTGGAGGGAAATGGTTGAGTGTGAGTGAGTGCAATAGGAGGCTCCTCGAAATAAAATTGATTCTTTCTAGTATCGGTTGGATAACCAACAAGATACCCTACATCCTGAAGAGTAGTCTATGCCCACTTGGGCCTCTTCTCTGGCTCTACATCTACATATGGATTCCATGACTCTATATCTGGATCATCAAAGTTCCTTGAATTAGAACTCTCGTCTGAAGAAGAGTCGGCATGTGCATGCTCATCATCTCGGGTAGGTGGAATAAATAAGGTGTCTGCATGCGGCTATTGAGGTACATGCGAGACACTTTCCTCGAATTGGACACTTTGTTCAGTGATGAGTCGGTTCGAGGAAATATCAATAAGTCTGTATCCCTTCAAGCCGTTAGGGTATCCAACAAAAATACAATCAGTGCTATGTGGATCAAGTGCCTTCCTCTTTTCAGAGGGAACCTAGGCCCATGCACGTGAACCGAAAATACAAAAGTGGGTCACATCCGGTTTGAGGTCGATCCAAGCCTTGTAGGGGTCTGATCCTTGACAAATCTATGGGGAGATATGTTTTTGATGTTGGTTTCACAATTAAGTGCTTCAACCCATAATCTCTTTGGTAGTGACTTTTCATGTAGCATGCAAGATGTCATCTCTTTTAGAGATATGTTTTTCTGATCAACAACTTCATTTTTCTTTGGAATATAGGGAACTGTGTGATGCAACTGAATCCTTGCCTCAAGACAAAGACTATGGATCTCATGATTTACATACTATCCCTCGTTATCAATTCAAAGGAATTTTATTTTCTTTCCTGACTATTTCTCAACCAAGGCTTTGAAATATTTGAGGTGTTGAAAGACCTCAGATTTGTTCCTGAGAAATTAAATCCATGTGAAACATGAGAAATCATCAACAAAAATGAGAAAAAACATCTCTTTGTTGATTGATGGATGCGAAAAAGGACCCATGAGGTCACTATGGATCATATCTAAAGGAGCGGAATCTCTCTGATTATTTCCTTTGTCGAATTTCTCTTGAGGGTGTTTTCCAAGAACACATACCTCATAGATTCCTTTGGAGAAATGGATGTCTGGTAGACCATCAACAAATATTTTCTTGATAATCTGTTGCATATGTCTGAAATTAAAATGCCCAAACCTTTTGTGCCATATCCTACAACTTTCATCAGCATGGGTAAGCAGTAAAGAAGAATCTGGTTCAAGAAATTTAGAAAATGTATACAATATAGATTGATGATTTACCTCTCCGGTAGCAACCCTGGAATTGGTTTGCATGTCATAGATGTCCACTACATTTGGTGTGAATATGAATTTATTTATGGTGCTGGAATTCGTCATCTGATACACATAGAGAAGATTGATGAAAATTTTTGGAATGTGCAACACTTTCTCGAAGCTTTTGTTGGTGAGTTCAATCCTTCCTTTGTCGGTGACCTCGAATGGAGAGTTTCCCCCCATCAAAATAGGAGGAGCTTTGCATGCATCCAATTAAGAGTAGAGTTCTTTTCTAGAATCCATGTGATGTGATGCTCCTGAATCTACGATCCAAGAAAAGGGAGAGGATTTTATGGCAATCAAGGCATGTCTAATTGCCTTTCTTTGGATTCTGATCTTTTGGCTTCTTCTTCTTGGAACCCTCAGGGATGCGATCTCCAAGGTTGGTTTTCTAAATTATTTGAGTCATTAGATCTATTTGTTTTTGGATGCATGCAGATTCTAGATGGAATAGTTTATGGCAATATGTGCATTTATCCCCTTTTCTCCCCTTTCTACCTTTGGATCTGGAGGCATCGGTGAAGGGTTTTAAGTACCCTTCCTTCTTTGGATTTGCATGAGATTTTATTTTGTCTTTATCTTTAGATTTCTGATATTTATGGATGCCATATTGCATAGTAACTGCATGCGCATTTGGGCCTTTGATTTGATTTCTCCCATGTTGATGAGCTTGGTTTTCTCTTGTGTCAGGGATTCAATAAATTCCTCAAGAGAAAGCATCTTCCAAGTGGCTTCAGAGGCCAATTTGATGGAATGGAATGTGGATACGAACAAATATAATTCAGGATGAATTTTGGAGAGAATGGTGAGAACCATTTGTTTCTCCTCCTTAGATTTATCAACCCTGCAAGATTTGAGTTGTGATAGTAAATCCTTGAATTTTGTAAATAAATATATAAGATTGTCAAATATTTTTGGATCTAATGTGAGCAATTCCACCTCGAGCATGTGTCCCCTTATATCATCCTATTTTCCAAGGAGACCTTTTGTTAGCACTCTGTAAAATTTGGATGAATAAACAAACGACAGAGGTAACTATTTCAACCTACTTTAGAGTTGGGCACTATCCTTCTCAACTAAGAGAGGCCTCTCTCGCGTCACTGGGTATTTCTTTGATAATCAGTGGCTAGATTTTGCTTGTTTGGGGGTTTTATCCAGTTACTAGTGAAGGAAAGAGGGTGATATTTTGGGATATGGATTCAAACATGAATAAAGTAATGGAAAGACATTAGAACTATCTAGAGGAGAAAGGCTAAATGAGGCAATGAGTCTGAGTTTTTAAAACTGAAATATGCATGGCGAAAGAGGAAAAGGAAAACAAATAACTGCATCAAAGCATATTGAAATGAATTATAAATTAGTTAAGAATAGGATTACATAATTTAAATTGCTAAGTCGAGAGCATCACAAGACGAATTTTGGACTCTTAGCTCTCCAATTTAAAAGAGGAAAATGTAAATGGGATTTCAAAGACACAAGAAATACACACTATGAGAGAAAACATAACTCATATCACAACCATTGGAATTTTTTCATAAACAGTTCAAAATGCTTTTGCATTGTATATTCACTTTAGCTCCATGGATTTACAAAGTCTTCATACTACAAGGGTAGGCCCCTCTTCGATCGGTCCAACCATTTATTTATCTTTATAATAGTATATATAGGTAGATTACATATGTGCTTCAGAATGAATCATCTTCCCCAAAGTTCCAAAAATAGTTGTTGGTTACAAAAGAGTAACGTACATAAATCGAACTCCTATTTCTAGGGGACGTTATAAACAAAACTAACATATTTGAGGGTTTTTTTCCTTGAAGGCCATTTGTCAATATTATTACAAAATTATCTGATGCACACTCAATTTAGCCTGCAATCTATTTCATCTTGGAAAATTCTTCTTTTAACGTATGAAACCATGCAGGTTGGTTTTCCCCAACGCTTCCGGCCACCTCAGTTTTTATTTATGTCCTCTGATGCTTGCTCTGTTTCCTCTTGATAGATCGTGTATGGTGTTCGCCTGCATATCCGTTGATGATTAAATCCTTCATGATGGGATTTAATCTGACCTCTTCGTCCGCTCCTTATTCTTCCGAAGGCTTTGTATAAAATTTTGTTACTAAGATTCGAGGAACCAATTTCTCTCTCTTCTTGAATGATGAATTTGTCATATTAGTTGAAAATCATGGTTCACTGGAGGCCACTTGGTATGTCGTATCTATTTTCCCTATTTTTTCATAAGACGTGAACTTATCTTCCTTAGCTGAATGATTTGACCTGTGGTTACCATGTTCTGAAATAGAATGTTAATTTCCCAAAACAAAGTAATCTAACCCATGTTTTAAATGATAATTGTAATTGAGTGCCAATCATGAACTACTGACAAGAGTACTTGCATTTACATCAATTTATCACGTTTGGCCAATCTATTTTGAATGATGAGCCTTTGAGTTGGTTATATGGTGGCACTCACCTGACATTGCATGGATGAAAAGTACTCAAACAAGTGGCGTGAGATGATTTGACCGGTCATCACTTTCCCCTCTCCACATGCGACCTTTATATTTGACATATTTAATGATATTAGAAAATGTGACATCGGGGTGTGGTTGAGCAGTTTCGTGCTCACCCTCTTTTCTCCCCGATACGCTTCTAGAGGTGCCATGTGTCTATGGGTTGAAACTACAGTATGTTCCCCGACCCGTTCTCTATTGCTTAACCTCTGTGTTATATACTCGCCCGAGATGCCTCATGACCGTCGATATTGGTTGCTCAATATCTATGGCTCGTCGGGTCCCATCACTCCTTCGTCTCCATTGATTTTAACCTTGTCCGCCAGATATGACCCCACCCGCTAATCTAACACTCCTCTCTACTAATTTAGCGTTCCACCAAATCTCAAGACTTGGATTCCAAGAAATTATTATAGTGATAACATAGGCTCCAACTAGGGATGTTACCCTCCCTGTGAGGTAGAAAAGAACTTGTAGACCAGGTGTCAGATCCATTGATATTCTCCCAAAACACGTGTGTGTATCGTGTTCCAACCTGTCACCAGTGTCTGCTGAAAACCAAACTCTCCACACTACTATCCACTAGCTACTGAATATACCGCTAGAAATCTGACTGTATACACTACTGGAAATCCAAAAAATGCTTTACCAACAAGATTATTTGCACTTAACTACCCTAAAATTGTTGAAATGAATACTCAATCAAGTGATTCTAAAGTGCCAATGTCGCCAATCAAGCAATTGGCTTCCCGATGTTTCTCCGCTCACATCTTTCTTAAGTAGGCAAACAAATGTAAAACATGGAAGCTGAAAGAAAAAGTTGAATCTGAAACCTAAGCTTATGAATGAAATAAACTCCTCCTTCACTGAAGACTGTAATAGGATGTCCACAGGATCTTGAAAATCATGAAAAAACATTTCTTCTTAATGATAAAAAACATAAAGACAAGCCTCTTTCATAAGTGTTTGTGGCTCTTGCTCTATTTCTTCAGTTCTGGGAACACTTTCAACTGAAAATCCAACAATAGGCTTGTCTAATATTCCATGCATATCAACAAGAACATTCATACATCCTTGAACATATTTAAATATGACATCCATACTATGTGCATCAGGGTTATCCTCTTGTTCATCAAATGGTTCTGATTTGGTTTTATTAATCTTCTGGAAATTTGCTTGAGTATTGTCATTTTGAATTTCAAATGAATGAATGGGAATAAGTTTCTACTCATAATGTTCTTTC
This sequence comes from Picea sitchensis, assembly GCA_010110895.2. Lineage (NCBI taxonomy): Eukaryota > Viridiplantae > Streptophyta > Pinopsida > Pinales > Pinaceae > Picea > Picea sitchensis. Next base: position 21,427 of record SNQJ01S0139765.1, on the reverse strand, counting down.
AAATGTTAAAATCGAACATTGTGTACTATTTCATAGTCCAAAGTTCCCATGGTTGTGTTTTCCAAACCATGATTTTTAAATGAATCAAACAAAACCACTGCCTCTTCATCATCTTTTTGTATTTCTGATTGAAAAATGGCATATGTTGTTTTATTGCTCTCTTGAAACTCTATGTAATTTGTTTGTTTACTTCTTGAAATTTCCATAGATGTAGTTTCAGAATCCTCATCCATGTCTAGGCCATTTAGAAATTGGACCACCACATCTTTCTCAGGGGAAGAAAGGAAACCTTGAAAGACTTTGCCTTGCTGGAAATCTTGTTGCATACTTATATTAGTTTCATAGGGAGGAAAATAACCTTTAACACCAATTTCTTGATCAGCCTCATCTTCCTTTTTAGGCTGATAGTTACGCACAGGCTGCAAATATGAATTGAAGTAACCTTCCATGTAATCATCCGCATGATCATTAAATGTATGAGAAGGTTGTTGGTATTCTTCACAAATAACAATTTTCTCATGTAAAAAAGTGTCGTTGTGAATGCAATCAGGATTTCCTTGTTCCTCTGGTATCTCATGATTTTCTTTCAACAATTCAAAAGAAGAAAAACATAGAGGGAGATAGATTTCATTTTCAAGTCCATTTCTTTCTGAATATTCTACATCATGTCTGAAGGATTTCTGATTTGAAACATTATAAACATTTTGTTTCATCAATTTGAAAGAAGAAAAACATAATGGCGAGGTTCTTTCACCTGATTCAAAACCTTCTTCATTTTCTTCACTTTTGTCATATGCACAATTTTCAAATTCTTTGGATGGATAAACACACTCATTTTCAGATTCATCTTCGACCAATGGCTGCAATTTTGAACTGACAATACCTGCTACATAACAAGTAATAAAGTCATCAACCATATGAGAAGATTTCTACAATATCCTGTCAATTTGTTCCGGTGAATCAATGAGATTTGTCCTCAACACACATTCACCTGCTTCAATGATAATCTTAGAATTTTCTTTCAATAATTTAAATGAAGAAAAGCACAAAGGTAAAGAATTCCCTTGAGATGATTTAGTACTTTCCTTTTTGTAACTATGATATGTAGGTTGGTTGTTATCATGACACTGCTGAAAAGGGAGATTTTCTGATAGGGAACATACAGATAGTGTTTCTGAGAAGTCAACATCACAATCATCATCATATTCATCATATATGGGAAAATCAACAACATCTACAATGTCATCTAACAAGAAAAAACTTGTAACATCGACCTGCTCTTCAACAAACTGATTTGAAAACTCATATTTTTTACCGTCTACAAATGAATACATAAAAAAATTAGCCTCTTGCTTATCATGGTATGGATCAGCACCCCATCGATCAACCAGTGGAATATGATTTTCTTCCAAATCATTGGCATTAAAAACTTCAGGAGGGAATATGATATTATCTACTCTAGGCTCGAGATTCCAATCGATCATTTTCTATTCATATTCAATTTCATATTCTTGAGCATCTGACCCCTCATTTTGAATTTGTTCACATGATTGGATATTGTGTTGAATCTCCTGAGCATCATTAAAAATTTGTTGTAAGGACTTAGGTCTTCTTTCCATCCGAAGGAAATACAAATCTGGATGAAGGGTTGTTGTATAATGGAGCATGGTAGCAGCTTCAGTGGGTTGAATTTATTTGGGAAAATTGTAATAGATGTTGGAAAACCTTCTGCTGAATATAGAAATAACTTCATCGCTCTACCTTTTTAAGGCATAGAACTCTATAAGCTGTAGATCCAAAGATTTATTCCTGCCCCAAAACTTTAAAAAAACATTCTTCAATTCCTCCCATGAGATAAGTGTCTCTGTCTGCAAATGTTTAAACCAGCCTTTGGTGTCCCCTTTCAAGGATTAAGAGAAGGCCCTCATACAAACATCCTCTTTCTTAATCGCAAACAAATCTATAAAATTCTCAAACCCTTGGATGTGTTTTTCAACAGATATGGCATCAGGTTCCCCATCAAACATAGGTAGGTACTCATAATACTTTGGAGGAAAATCAGGTAGGATGTGAGGTAATGTTAAGGGACTGTATTTGTGATGAGATTTTGAGTGTGTTGGATCAAGTACAGGAGGTGAAATATCAGCCTTGGTTTCATTAGGCTCATCAACTTGGTCATGATTATTACATGGCTCAGGTGAGATATTTTGATCGAAGTTAGTAATAAAATGAGGAGATATTTGTACACTATTAAGAGGAGGATATGCAATTTCAGTATTATCATGATCATTATTTGCATGCAATAGGTGAATAAAAAATTGTCTAGCTCGTTCCGGAAAGGATTAGAGGAAAATTATAACAAACAATAAAATGACTTGGAAAAAATCCAATTTCAAGTACTTGTTTTCTTCCATAATGTCTTTTCATACCTCTATCAAGGGATCCCACCTTCCACTGGAGTCTCTACATTACATTTGAAGCTTGAGTGGCATTGCCAATAATGTTTTGGAAGATGGATTCAACATTGAGAGTGGAGTTGCCATTGAAAATTTAAATTTATGGATTCTTCTACAAGTGGAATCACCTTCAAAGTGATTTTTGATGTGTGGAGTCATCAGAGCGGGGATATAGCCAATATGTGCCTAATTGTCTGCTACTCTTAGACCTTAGAACTCAACCATGTCATTATTTCCCAAGGAAAGTCTTGCAATTTCGTCCCAGGCAACGACGCCAGAATGTTAGCACTCTGTAAATTTTTTCTGGCTGAATAGAAAAACTATAGAGGTAATTGTTTCAACCTACTTTAGATATGGGCACTAACTTTCTCAAATCAGAGAGGGATATTTTGCATCACTAGGTATTTCTTTGATAATCAATGGCTATATTTGGTTTGTTTGGGGGTTTTATACAGTTCTTGGCGAAGGAAAGGGGGCGATATTTGGGGCTATGGAGTTGAAAATGAATAAAGCAATGGCGAGCTATTAGAACAATCTAGAGGAGAAAGGCTAAATGAGGCAATGATTCTGAGTTTTTAAAACTGAAATATGCACGGTGAAAGAGGAAAAGGAAAACAAATAACTGCATCAGAGCATATTGAAATTGTAGTGTACCTATTTGCTCTGATACCAATTTGTAGTGTACCTATTTGCTCTGATACCAATTTGTAGTGTGCCAATTCACTACCCAGGTTTCCAAACCCCTCAATTACCATTCTATACATGAATGTTNATTATTTGATAATAATTCTACATTGATATAACATTTGAAGAAAAAGGATTATAATTACGTTATTACTGATTCACCCCCCCTCTCAGTAATCCAACCTCCTCTTAAGTCTTTTCCCTACCCTTCCCTATCTATATATCTCAAAAGGGCTTCGGGTGAGACTTATTCTCTTCGGAGGAGATGAAAATGTCAGTGCTCTAGACTACATGGTACCTTTTGTTGGTAACTTGAGAAGGACCTTAGTCTGATTAAACTTGCGCCAATAGGATAAGATAGAAGAGCAGCACCGAAGATAGATCGAGCCATCGATTTAAGAGCATGATCAATGAACGTCAATCATTTCAGGTCTAAAGTTGTGAGGAGGTTATTGTTCGAGGAATCTCACTTCAGAAGAATTGGTGACTTAAAAAGTCAAATTACCCGAAGTCCCAAAATTCGAAATGAATAAGGACCATTGGATCTGGAGAATTTACGATGATCGTTGGATCAGAGAGAACCACGTTGGTAGATCATGTCAGCAGACTACATTAGCAAGGACAAATGGTGCAATCAGACAATGAGAAGTATCAAGTTGAATCGACATTTTAGGTACGTGCAAATCATGCATCTGAGTGACACATGGCAGCTACATGACTCATGACATGTTGTCAAGTGAAATAAGTAAGTTACGTCACTCTGAGAGTTTTACTTTAGGATTTTTACCACTAGCACTTTCCCAAAGTCCCAAAGTCCTGAATGTCGAAGTCCTGAAGTGGAAAAAAAACGTTCAATCTGAAGATCACTTTGGGAGAATTCTCGACCATCGATCTACTACAGTGGAAGGATAGCGTAAGTGGAATTATTAATTGACAGAAAGTGGTCTCCACCACTTATGACTTACTCAGTAGGTGAACACTCCGGGGGAAAATGGAGCAATGACTTGTCAAAGTCCCGAAGTCCCAAAGTAAGCAAGGACCATCTGTCGTCAATAGTGACAGGTGGCACACGATCCACAACTCTGGAGTGAATAACTTTGAGAGTTTGTGGTTGGGAAGAAAAGGATATCACCGAAGATCCGAGGGACGAAGAAGATCCAGACCATCGGTTGCCAGAAGGATGCATGGCAGAAATATTTTCATTTCATAAAAAACACTCCGGGAAAAAATGAAGGAAGTGATGTTGATATTTTAAATATCCAAATTCTGGAGACCCAAAGGAGATTCGAGAGGGACACATGTCAATGGATTGTCAAGTCTGAAAAAAGGTGATAGAGATCAAATTAAAATTCAGAGTTGAAATCTACGAAGTCTAGAGACCCGAAGGAGATCTCAACCGTTAATCTGAGAGTGACACGTGTCAGTGGATCGTCAACACTAGAATATTGACCTATGGAAGAAATGAGAGTTTTATAATTGAAATTCCCAAAGGCTGGACTCCTAGAGGATATCCTGATCATCGATTGAAAAGAACAAGTGTCCACAGATCATTGACTTCGCAAGATTGGTGTACGGAGAAAAGAAGGGTTTGAGATTTGAAAATCCTAGAGCCCTGATCATGAAGTAAATCACATTCGTTTATTTAGGAAGGCTACATATGATCCATAGAATTGAGAGGATAGATCTGAACCATCCATTTAGGAGCATTGTCAAGATCGTGAGATCGACGGTCCCATCGCATTGTGGGGATTGAAGGTGAACGAACTTTAAAATGTTGAAGGTGGGCCGCAATCGAAACCATGGTTTTGGAGAAAGGACACGTGGAGGCTCGAGGTAAATTGTGGGGTGAAATGCAGTTTGTTTTAAACCACTGATCCATATGGATATCGGTGGCCACCCACCTTTCCAACTGGCTCAAAACAGTTTTCTGACATTTTTGGCAATTTACTATTTTTAGCAGTTTTTCGGGTCCTGAACTTCTGGAGCCGTTTTGAGGCCCTAAACGACGCTTTTTGGGGTATGTTGCGGCAGAAAATTTTCATCATGAAATTTTGTTAAAATGTTGTATTCCTCGGATAGATCTTTCTAATGAGGTATTATATGCCTAAAACGGAGATCGTATGCAAAAGTTACGACCCCGGGAAGTTGATGTACCAACTTACCCAAACGGGGCCCACATGACTCTTGCCGCTTCATCTCCTAGGGTTAGGT